>WMED01004836.1:0-20203 GCA_019650415.1 Pipa parva
CAATGTGATTTTCTGGATTTGTTTTCTCAGTTTGTCTCCCATAGTTGAGGTCTACAGATGATGTAAATTACAGACGCCTCTTTATTCTTATGAAAGATGTTTGTAGGGGCCAAGGAATTTTTAAGGGTTCTATTTTTTGTAAAAATGAACCTAGGTCTCTCAGGTAATGTTGATCCTAAAATAGGATCTTTCTTGACTATGTGCCAATGTTTACTGATGACCTCAGATACTTCCTTGTAATTTGCACTAAATTTAGAAATAAAAGCAAGTTTAAATTCTTCTGGACTTGCTCTATTAATTTTATCCCCCTCTTTTTTGTTTTTCAAAGTAAGTGTGTCTTCTCTCAATGTTTGCTGCTTTTTCTTTAGCATTCAACACCAATTTCTCTGGGTACTTTTTTTCAAAAAATCCGTTGGTTAGAGCTTCAGATTGCACTTCAAAGTCAATTTGTCTTGAACAATTCCTCCTGGCTCTGAGAAATTGGCCAAAAGGAATATTCTCTATTCATCTAGGATGATGGCCACTTTCTGAGTATAATAAATTATGAACATCAGTAGTTTTTCTGAACATTTTCATTTCTATTATTCCCCTGTCATGAAACAGTGTCAAGTCTAAATAGTTGATTTTTATAGGATTCATTTCATGGGTGAAACTTAAATTGAAGTTATTCATGTTGAGATAAGAAATAAAATTCTTAGCAGAGGATACATCCCCATCCCAGATGAATAATAGGTCATCGATGTACCTAACATATAAGATGATGTTATTTGAGTGAGGACAACCATTCCATACATTCTCATCTTCCCATAGTGACACAAACAGGTTGGCAAATGATGGAGCAACTTTGCTCCCCATTGCTGTGCCAACCTGTTGTAAATAGAATTTTCCATTAAAGAAAAAGTAGTTCCTGTGCAGAACAAACTTGATGGAAATTAACAGAAATTCAATATGTTGTGAATCCAAATCACTAAATTTCTGTATTGCATTAATGCCCAAATCATGTGGTATACAGGTATACAAGCTATTAGCATCACACGTGATCCACAGGAAACTCTCTTTCCAACTAATCCCTTGGAGTCTTCTAATTAAAGAGTTACTGTCTTTCAAGTAGGATTTCTGTTTTGCCACTTTTGGTTGGAGGAAATGATCCACATATTCAGCTAAATTAGCTGAAAGGGAACTGATACCCGATATAATCGGTCGCCCTGGTGGATTTTTTGTATTTTTATGGATCTTGGGGAGGTGGTAAAACACTGCTACCCTTGGATTTTTATTGAATAAGTAATCAAGTTCCTTTTTGCTAAGAATATGATTAGCTTTAGCAACACCTAGAATATTTGATAATTCATTAACAAATTTATTGGTGGGGTCTATATTTAATATTTTGTATGTAGTGCTATCCCCCAAAATCCTATGGGCCTCATTCAAATAGTCCAGTTTGTTCTGGATGATGATACCACCACCCTTATCAGCTTGTTATCATTAGATTGGAGTGTTTCTAGTGTATTTCTTTCTTCTTTACTTAGATTATTTCTTTTGACCGAGAATTTTTTATTCTCAAGTTCAGATTCCACTATATTTTTAAATGTGTATAAAAATTGCCCTTGTGAATTGGCCGGATAAAAATTGTTTTTCTTGCTTTTTAAAAACCAGGAACTATCCTCTACTTTTTCATTCAGATGCATAATAAAGTGCCTCTTAAGTGTTAAGCGTCTGATAAATTTGTTGAGCGAAATAAAATTGTCAAATTTCTTAGCCTTAACAGTAGGAGCAAATGACAGTCCTCTACTTAATAAATTTAATTCCTTATCATTAAGCTGATAATTTGATAAATTAAAAACATTTACTGTCTTCTCTGATTTCTGTTGCATTCTTTTCTTTTTCTGTTGTATCCTAAATCCTGCTCTTCTTCCTCTGTATTTGTTTACCTTTGTTTGCCCTTCATGATAGAATGGCTTAAAAAATCCTTTGTGTGATTGTATCTATCTGCAGTATATGTTTCCCCTTCTTTATCTGTTTTTCTAGTTTGTTTGGAAAAAATGGGAAAAGTGTTTTTTTTTAGGAGACTGTGGCAGACTCTACCACTTGGTGAATATGTTGAGTACCTCTACATGTGCATATGAAGGAATGCGAAGAGCTCTGTAAATCTGTGACTATCATAGTCACTTGAATTGGTCATGTATTTGCCACATTGCAGAGTTTGCTCAATATTGAACATGGGAAAGTGGCATTCAAATGTGAATTCATAGCTATACATGACTCTTCACCCTTTAGTCAATGAAGCCCCTAATGTTATGTGGCCGTAAGGTCCCTTGCTGATTCATTGTTTGTAAGGGAGAGAAAAGCGCATGGGGGCTGGAGAGAGCAGCGGGAATCACTGGGTACAGCAGCACCATTGTTGGATTGAGGCATCTGAGGCCCACTCACCTCCTCCAGCGTTCCAGTGATGCTCCTCCTCTGAGCGTTGCTCCACAATGATGTAAGTGGAATGTGACCTCATTGTGGAGCGGCAATTAGAGGAGGAGTGGCGCTTAGAGGAGGAGCGTCGCTGGAACGCTGGAGGAGGTAAGTTTGCAGTGGGCGATGTGTGTGACAGCGCCCCTCTAATAGATTACGCCCTGGGCAGTTGCCCACATCGCCCAGCGCTAGAACCAGCCCTGATTATATGGGGCCACTACTGCACTGTACTGGGGAATTTTTATAGAGATGGCTGTGACACTGCATTCAGTATTATATGGGGCTGCTGCTGCACTGTATTGGGGGTAATATTTGAGGCAATTGCTACACTGTGCTAGGGGAATTATATAGAGATGACTGTGACTCTGTATTGGGTATTAAACATATTTGTGTCATGGCTTTGCTTTGCTTGCTGCTGCAAACTCCAGACAGTAGATGTGACTAGTGATTTAATATTTTAATTTGTGTGGATAGGTATTTTCTGATAACTATTCCAGGCTAAATTATGTTTTGGCCTCCACCAAAGAAATAGCTTAGTTCTGTACTCCCAGGGGTGCTCTTAAAGGAGAAACTAAATTCAAAAATAATATTAACATATATAAATAAGCACTGTGTATATAAATAAAGTAGCAGTATTCAAAATGAGCAATCCATATTTTAAATAATTATGTTATCTAGGCCTTGTCCATCAGGGTTTAGTGCAGCCTCAGCTTGTGCTCGGCACACTCAGATCACGTGATTTTTGATTATGTGTAGGGCTCAATTTTCACTGGTAGCAGTGGGTCAGATTGAGCATGTGTGAAAAGGACCAAGATAATATAATTGATTAAAATATGAATCACCGATTTTGAATACCGCTGTTCTATAGCGCTGCTTTAACTACATGCACAGCGCTTATTTATATAATTCATATTATTTCAGACTTTAGTTCCTCTTTAAGACTCACCGCTGTTGACCCATCATAGACAGCCTTTTCAGTAAATTAAGAAATATATATTTTGCAGTATATTCTGGTGGGAATTTTTTCTTTTGAGAATTTGCTGCTGTTACTGCTGTTTGAATTTTTGAGGATGAAATTGTAATGTAGCTGTTGACATTAATAACAGGATTGGTGTAGCCTAACATTTAGATCGGAATAAGCAGCAGAATATTTGTTCACCCTGATGGGATGAATGATCATAGAGCTGTTGGAATTAGCTGCATTGGGGTTGCCTAGCTTAATTATGATATAGCTATTGTATTTGTAGGAATAATGTGCTTTCCTATTGGTTTTGGTAAAATTGTTTTTGTATAGCTAGTATTATTAGGATAGTTTTAACTTTATTAGTTGTCTGTTTCCTTGAACTAAGGTTTAACATGATGGGATCTTCAGAAAGGTTTGTCATTGATCTCACCTGAAATGCAAGATGAGTCATGTTCATTGCTGGTTTTTGGTTAGACAATTAATTACATAATAAATTACATTTGTGGTTTTCATGTCAATTTGTTCTTGTTATTATTAATAATATAAGAGGTCCTTCAGTCAAGGTACTAAAATGATAATATAATACAGTGTATTAATAATACATTTCACTGGCAGCAGTCAAAGGAAAGAGTTACAGCTCGTTTTGGTTGCTTAAATACTGTGCATCTTTCAATTTGCTCAAAAACATGGTCTTCATAGTGTTTGATTATTTTAACATTTTTATTTGGATATTACATAGTGCAATTGTACAGGCAATGGTAGTTTTGAAAATGATCTGTGCCACAAAATGCTGCTTCTTTGTTTTCTTAATTTTTATTTAAACTGTCCATTTATATGTCTGCACCCTATGATAAAAGAAAACAACAAATTAATACAGTATATTGAGAGCTATAACTAAAACAAACATCCACACCAGCACATGCTATATACTTTATTTATACTTATTCTTGTCATTTATGTACATTGTTGCTGATGTCATAGCTGTACATAATCTTTTGTTATGACAATTTGTCCCCGTGGGTAAAGCTCTGATTTCCCCTGCTTAGTCTGGCATGGTTCGTGCTTGCATCAAGTATCTTATTTGTAGAGCATTACAATTTGTTTTAAAATCTGTTGCACAGTCTCTTAATTGCACACTTGTTTTGCCATTTTTTCCTCTCCATGTGCATTTTGGTATTTTTTTTAATGTCTTCACCTTTCCTGGAAAAACATCATCTTTTCATCATCAGACTGTGATGCCTTGCGTCACATTCTTTTCCATGTCACTTATTTCTAGATTTGGCTTGGCATTGCTTCTATTTCTATATAGCAGTTGTGTGTGTGAAAAAGATCCTGTTGTTCAGCTTGGGCTGCCTGAATACATTTAAATGGGTTATTCACCTTGGCATTCATTTTTAGCATGTTGTAGAGAGTTATATTTTAAGGTAGTTTGAAATGTTCTTCTTCATTAATTAATTTGCAGGTTTTAAATGATTTAACTTTTTTTGTTCAGAACTTCTTTTTTTTTTTTCTTGTTTACATTTTGTTCTTGTTTAAATGTTTTTCTGGGTTGCCAGGGTCCAAAGGTCAGTGACCATCAGTAACTGAAAAGGTTTTGCAAAACAAAATCAAATAATTCACAAAAAAATAAATAAATAAACATAGACCTGGTGGAATATATTTCAGAATGTTTCTACAACATACTAAAAATTAAACCCAAGGAGGATAATCCCTTTTTACATTATCTTATTACTGTCCTACACTGTACCATTAACTGATGCACGCCTAGTAAGTTATTGAAAGGTAAGATATCCCCATGGGATACTTTGAGAGCCCAATAAGCTGTGTCAATTATACATCATTTGCTGTCTAAAAATGTTATGATGTAACAAATATATGGCCTCCCCATTCCCCATAATCAAAGATACAACAGCACAAATAATGTTATATTATCCACCACCTGACTTCCAAGCCATTGTGGTAGAAACACCCTTGTCAAAGAGATATTAGGTGCTCTCCCCTTAAAATGACCCTAATTAAACAAGTTATATGAAAGAAAAGCAAATTTTAAAAGAAAATGTTGAGGTTAGCTTGAAATGAATAGTAATGTGGACCATATTTATATACAGCAGGACTTAGCGAAACTATGTGAAAGGTTTTTCTAAAATCTTTTTGTTTTTATTTGAAAACAAGTTATTACTGGAAACCTTCAAATAAAATAATAATATAGTGTAAATGGAGGTTTAATTGTCTCCTCTGCTCTCAAACTCGACCTTCTTTGAGCCGCCAAACTGTGTCTGTTGTCCCTCTGCTCCGTATCTGTTAAGGGGAATGAGTTTCATTGACACCGACTTCATGGAGTACCATCTGCTACGCCAAGTGGCCCAAATGATGCCATTATCATAGCCATGTTTACTCTCTGCCTCGGAGTAAGATCCACCTGCAAACCAGTTGAAAAAGGCTGTTCTTTATATGCTTATTAAAAATGGGTTTTTACAGTAGCATGAACCATATCATTTGGTATGGTCTAAAAGTTTATCCATATGTGTTTAAAAAGGCTCAGAACATTATTATGACTTTACTGTTTGAAAGTATCACATGAATCAATGAAGGGAAACATACCTACAGATGAAGGATAACTGATCTAAATATCTCGGTGAAATTTATTAAAGTCGGAAAGACTGCTCTGGGTCTTTCCGACTTTACAGAGAGAAATCTCGTTTTATCTTTTGAGACTTTATTCGAGATAATGAGATCAAGTTTTGCAATTCTGAATTTTCTATATTTTCCATGGAAATTTAGTCATGCTACTAATGTAAAGCATTTTTTTCCATGGAAAAAAATTCGAAAACTTGATCTCGAGAGAAAAAAATTATATTTCTCTCGGTAAAGTCTGAAAACTGTCCATAGAATATATAAATAACTCCTGTTCTCAAATTACTACTAGAATACATTCAGTCTTTTACAGAAAGATTCACAAGTTATATTGACTTCTGGAAATGACATGGGCATCTACAGTGGATTTAGGGGTAACAGCTACATTCATACCTTTGGACCTAAATATGTTTCATTGAACTGAAGAATAAGATCTTTCACCACAGAAGATAAGGAGGGGTAAATTAAAAACCCTACATGTAGGAAACAGGGGGTATAGTAGAAATTAAGATAACAGGGGTAATAGGTAGCGTGGGCGTGTGAGCTGGAAGGCAGGTTTTTGAATAAATTGTATTCCTAAGTCCAAAGGCTTTTACACATGGCCAGAGGTTTGTTAAGAAAGGCATTTGTGAAACTCCAATTACATTGAATTTTTAGATTTTTATGCAACTGCTATTAATATTTATTGGGCATAGAACTGAATAAGTGTATGTTTAAAATATAAATTTTAATTTATATTTAAATTTAATATTTTAATATTTAATATTATTATTAAATATTTTAAATATTTAATAATAAGCCATTCTGTAGAATTGATAGTAAAATGTACTTCTAATGTGTTATTGATTTGTATTATAAAATTATCATGACATATCCTATAGCTAGTTAATGTAAAATGTGTATCTAAATGTAAAAATATTACCTTGATAGTATTTGCCATTAAGGTGGCCAGCATGGCATCTGTTCATCCACCATCCAGACCCATCTTGCTCAGCACAGTTTCCATCAAACTTATCATTGTCTCTGTCATAAGTACTGAACTGCATGCCATTGTGAGATGTGAAATACTTGTCACTTGGATCATCTCCAAAGTCAAACCCATCAAAGGCATCTCCAGCATCACCACCCATGAAATATGCATAGGTCAGCCTATAATTGTCCTTCTCTGATCCCAACCTGAATGTGGAATAGTCTGCTGTGCTAAAAAGACAATAAAAAGGTAAAATTTTGATTAAAAATGAGGAATCTATATAGAAAATATGTTCTATTTTTATTGTACTATATAAACCTTTGAATCCAGGTTATCTTGCCTATCAAATGTTGCTTATTAGAATATTTGAATGTATAAATGAGTGGGAGGATTCCATTTGTTCCCTTACTAAGTGTAATGAATTCAAATTATCATAAAAACTACTACAATATTTGCTTCTTCAAGAAACAGTGTTTGAATGATGTTTCTCATACATGGCAGTACCCTTATTTTGTTCAGCAGGACAATTAATTATTATTTAAAATACATAATTAGTAAGTATGGTGTCTCTTTAGGGACAAAGGGACATATAACATAATTAGAAATTATATCATGTCTCGCATAAAATCTAAGAACTTTAAAAGCTGTGATCTTGGTATCCTTGTATAAACCTGTGAAATACTGTCACAAAAGAAGTTTGAGCTCTATCTAGATGTTTAGTCACTGGGAAAGTAGAAAACATTGCTATTCCCCTACACAAATACTTCTATAGCACAAAAATATTGTTTTTGGAAACTTTATAGTCATAATGACAAAACTGTCTTAAAAAGCATGTTTTCCACAATGACTAAACTCCAAGAAAGATGCAAAGAAATAAGTACTGAGCCAGCTCAGAAGTAATATCAGTTGTAGTTCAAACCAAATCTGAAATACTTAATAGATGTAAAACCACACTTAATGTAATAAAAAGTAACTTTAAGTGTTTCAAGACACATTTTAGGCCAGGTGCCCTTTCTCATTTAAAAATGAACATGACCTAATCATAATAAACGTCTTATTTGGTCCTGAAAGGTTTTACACCATGCTCAACATTTCTTACACCAAAAATAAATAAAAATACCAAAAATAATACCACCTACTGCTTTAATGGCTGGTCACAGAAGCAAGAATAATTTAGTTATCTGTGAAAAGTTCAAAAAAATCAATTGATCTTTAAAGTTGTTAATCCTGGGAAGATACTGTTAGACAAATTTGGATTGTGCAGTTTGCAAATTTCCAAAGCTTTTACCATCAGACCATATCTGAGATATCAGCGATAATGATATTGGGTAGTAACTAGCAAGCAGGACCCATCCCCTACAATTTGTGCTAGTTCTTGATAGGGAGTCAGAAAATGGATGAAATTGAAGTAGTAAAAATGGAAAAAAGAATAAAGGAATATAGAAAAAAGAAAGGAAGGTGATAAAAGGGGATAGGAAGGAGAAAATGATACCATGGAAAAGTTACAATGCTCAGGGGAAAGGCAAAAATCCCCTAACCACTGCTGTTGTACATAGTTACCTCTTTTGATTGCTCCAGTCTTCCAGTTCTATTCTTAAAACATATGGGATGGTTGACTGGGTGCTTATTAAATGGATTTTTTCATTCCCAAGCCAAAACTCTGTCTTGTCATTTGGTGATAAATATCCAAATCCTTCTCTGAACTGGACCCAGTTTCTGTAGAAATCCACACTGCCATCAAGTCTCTAGGAAAAAGTTAACCCACAGATTATATCACTTGGCATGATTCACAAATGTTAAAATCCAGACTATTTCAGGATCAGACCATTTTCTGTTTTTAATCATTATCTCTTTGCTTGCTCAACAAAATGTAAAAATCCTTTTGTAAGACTATGAATAACTAAATAGTATAGTACGCTGCAGTTCAAATGTAATTTTTGACCTTTTTGCCCATTTTCATGGTGAAAAATGGGCAAAAAAGTAAAAAAAAATAGTTGTCTACTTTAGTAAATTTCACCCTTGGAGTTTTATAACCCTCTGTATTAGATACTTACTCTCTGAATAACAGTCCATGCACTACCAGATGGCTCAATTTCACAATACACCAAGAACTGCTGTTTGGCTTTTAGAGGTTTAATGTAGTACAGACCACTAATTCTTGCTCCCTTGTTAGCAACTTCTTGACAATCTGGAAAAAAATCCAATTAAATATTTACTGTAACAGTGCACATATGTCTATACCTACATACATTATGTAAACCTATTTTCTTAAAAACATTTGTAAGGCAAGTCTGGATTGAAATGTATGATAACACAGATCCTCCACCTGCTCCTGATGGAATCAGGGGAAAAAATGAAATCTGAAAGGTGTAGGGACTTTTGGGTGATTAATTTTTTTCATTGCAGCTGCCTGTATGTCACCTCAACAATCTGTGGATAAAACAATTCCAGTAGTACTCTAAAATCCCAGTAAGTAGGGTATCATTCCCAAGACTACTATGTAAAATGGTATGTTAACCAGTTGTCCTTACTCCATCTAGTAAGGCTTGATTAGATACCTTTTGAAGTGAGTGTTGCCAAATTTTGTGAAAGTTTGAAAATGAACAACAGGTGCCACTACTAGTGAAACCATAAGTAGGTTTGAGAAAAAAATAGTCTTTCAGCATCAAATACCAGATTCAGAAAATTGTATAGGAATTGTTAGGGGAAGGCTAATAAACCATTGCCAAAGTCAATGTAGAACAGCGGTTCTCAACCTAGTTGAGACCATGACCCCCCTGGGCTGACGTCACGCTTCACGTGATGACGTTCGGGTCCAAAGTCACCACGCAGGAACCCTTATATAAAGGGACCTAGGGTCTCTTCCCACTTCACAGCATGTTCGCGACCCCTGTGATAGTGTCGCTCAACCCCCAAAGGGGTCGTGACTCACAGATTGAGAACCGCTGATCTAGAAGATAATAAGTAAATGTGATAGCACTTTAGTGATATCTTGACAAACAAGGAATCAGGTGTATGAAATGTTTTTTAAGAAGGAGGCAGCATCATTTAGTGAATTTTTTGGGTGAAAGTTGGGTCATAGACAAAAGTTGCTCCAAGGCATCAGATTTGTGGCGTTCATAAAGTAGGTGACTGCTGTTACTGAGTTAGTAATATTAGTAAGGAGAAAAGGTGGGAGTTCATAGAAGATATAAAGTGGGTGTAATTGTCATAGAGATGGTATTAAAGTTCATTATTACTGCTAATTAAATGACCAAGGGCAGAAGTGTAGATTGAAAATAGTAGTGGGCCAAGGACTGATTCTTGCAGAGACAAATTGAAACCTGCAAATGAGACAATGTAGTAGCAGTGTATTAGACATGTGAAGGACCAGGATAGGCTGTGTGTTTCAGGCCGGACATGGGGAGCCTGAGAAGGTCACTGGTGAGTTTACCTTTTCCGGTGAATTCTTGAATCTGAACAGTATCTTTACATGGCTGTTGGCATTGTAATTCTAGAGATGCTGCTTTCTGTTTCAGCAAGAAAATCTTATTTTGGTTAGAAGAATACATTTCCTGAAGATACCTGTGGTGGAAAACACATGGGGGAATTATTATTGATCTCTTTGTCTTACATTAACGTCAAATAATTTTTCTCTTAAAGGGATATTATCATTCTGAATCTTCCCTATTTAAGTATAAGCATCATTGTAATATTTTTTTTTGTTATCAAAGTTATGTTGTATTATTAAACTGTCATTGTGCCAGACTGCACTGATGAAAACAATGGTTTGTCTAGAGCACCAATTACCATGTGGGCTATATTTAACAAGAAAACCTGTATTATAGTCATAAAGTGGATTGGACTCCTGTATTAGTTAATCAAATTGGAATCCCATGCCAGTAAATTGATCCACAGACTTTAAATTATGGGAAAAAAAGCAGAAAATAGCAGGTTTTTAACAGTTCCATGAAGCTGCACACCTCTATCCTTCAGATTAGTTTCTCTAGACTATCAGTCAAATTCCTATTCTTAATATTCCTAACGGAAATTCTAAAGAGGAAGAGAGAAAAGTAGCTACTTTAAAATTGTGGCTATAAATACAAAAGAGAGATAAATATGTAAATAAAATATACTGCAAAAGCATTTAATTATTTAACAGTCACAAATAGACATACAAATAAGTGTTGGTGACTAAACTGTTCCTTTAAAGTTAAACATTTTTTTCCTTAGCGCTAGTTTACTTTTCTATACAGTATACACTATTTTAAAGTACAAACAAAACCTTTTTATCTGGAAAAAATAACACTTTAATTGAAGATATATGCTTATTCTTTCAAGAAGTATTACAATTACACTTTTGAGGACAGGGCTGGTTAATTAAACAGCACAGACTATTAAAGAAATTTTTTTTATAAAGAAAAAATAAAATACAATCTGAATATCCTCAAAAGAGACTGGGTGAAGGACAGAAAAATATACACAGGTACATTCATATACAACAATGACATTCAAAATATGCTGTTGTATTAATATGATGGAATATATCCACAACTAAGGGGGGAATTCACGATAGTGCGAAGTGAGCTGCGAATCCTTCACCTCATTTCGCACATGGTGTTATGCGCTCGCTGATGTCCTGCATCAGCGAGCGCTTTAAAGGGATTCCAGTCTCGGCGAGAGCAAAAGAGTCGCCTCGCCGAGACTGGAATCCGTTTAAAGCGTTCACTGATGTCCGCGTGCAGGACTTCAGCGAGCGCAGAACAGTCAGTGCGAAGTGAGGTGAAGGATCCGCACCTCACTTCGCACTATTGTGAATTCCCCCCTAAAACTTAATGTTACTAAATGTTAAGCAAACATCATCTCACTCTAAATTATAAGTGTATCAAGTTCAAATAATTTTATGCTAAATTGATCATTGATAATTGTTATACACTTTTATGTTGTATAAAAGAATTTTCAAAAGAAAATAAGCAAAATTATAAGAGCCATCTAGTGCAGATATGCATTACTTATTTTCCCATTCTATTAGCGAAAGGCATACATTAGGAAATTAATAACAATTGTTTATATAGACATACTGATGCTAGGGGTGGAACTAAGACTGACTGGCTGCACAGGGGGCCCTTAGGATGCCACTTACTTTATTAATGTGGGCCTGAGATGCCACTATGAGCACTGCCTATTATAGACAATAATAGACACTGCACCATTTAACCATGGTCCCAGAGAGCAGCAGTGACACCTACAAATGATTACAGTGTGCACACACTGGAGTGAAGGGAAGTTCTTTAACAGCTGGCCACACAATGTACAGCCTTAGTCTCATGCTGATATTTAGCTGAGATGTTTGGTGTTGATGGTAGTCATGGGAGAGATTGAAGCAGCAACCCTTAGGGAAGCAGAGGTGACCATTTATTGACTCAAAGTGGAGAGTTGCACATTTGAGAAAAAAATCAGCAAAGCAACATCCATTTTTATTTTGATTTTTGAATGATGCTTGCCAGTCCACCAATTTTAGATTTTGTACATTGTACAATTTTTTCCTGACTTACAGTTCATTCCATTTGTCTGGGACTTGACTGTAACGGGAAAGCCCAAAAGCTAATGTTGCACATGGACCCACCACTGGCAGATGCTGATATCTGCTACTTTCATAACACCGGTTTTTAATTAATAGCAGAAGACAATTTTTGTTAATACTTACTGTATATTTTCTTCATACTGGATAATAGATTGTTCATATCTTGTTATTTCATCTAACATGTTTCTAGATTTTTGAGTCATAGGATCAATGACATCTAGTAGAAATAAATGACATACATATAAACTTAGATACAAGCAATAAATCCACTACATTCTGTAAATCAGCAATGTAAAAACGATGTAGTAAACCACAAGCGGAAGCATTAGCAGAGGGTGCAATGATTTGTATTTTTTCTGCAAGAGATGCAGGATTGGCATTCCTGTTGTAGTGTTAATTTAAAAACTCTGACAAATCGTGCTTACTTTGCTGAGATTGTGTAGGTTTCTTCCCAAACCCTTGCACATCTTCAACTATTATAGTAGTTCCACTTGTGTAATTGGTGATTTGATTTAAAAGTCCTTCAAGATACTGCAAGTCTGTGTCCACATCTGTCTGATATCTGTTTAAGAAATCGGAAATGCCACATGTTGTCGGGCAGTATTCCCCCTGACAAATAAAGAAAGGCCATTTAGTTGTAGTCAGGCTGTTAATATGTTAACTTATTTAAGTTAAGATTTAAGTTTAGATATGTGTTTACTTACAAATCTTTCATCCAAGATGCAGCAGTTATCTACATTTGGTAAAATATTCTGAGAGGAATAAAAAAAAATAAAATGTTAAATAGTATATAATTATTTCATATTCATTTATTTTTCAGCTCTTCATGTTGAAACAGTAAAGCTTATATAGTGTTGTAGAACACACGCTATTCACTGGGAATTAAAACAAACCAGTATACAAAACATAAGGTTAAAAATTCAGGGTCACTTTTAACAAAATGATATTAAGAGCTTTAAGTGAGTGTAAACGGATAGCATTGAAATCAAATTCCAACAGTGGATCTCAGTTAAATGCATTTTTATGGCAGATTTTCCATCTGATCTGGAAACCTTCATTTAATGTCTTACAGTGCTACAATGAAATATTATTCTACCTAATAGATGACCATTTTTTTAAGTCCATATCTTCTACGCAGTAAGAAAAAATAATACTAATATACAAAATAAGAAATATCACATGTAGTAGTATTTTATGTAAAAAAAAAAAAAAAG
Source organism: Pipa parva (assembly GCA_019650415.1). Classification (NCBI taxonomy): domain Eukaryota; kingdom Metazoa; phylum Chordata; class Amphibia; order Anura; family Pipidae; genus Pipa; species Pipa parva. Next base: position 13,803 of record WMED01004836.1, read on the forward strand.
TGGAAAATATGAAAAGATTGTTTCATCTTAATGTTACACAAATGATATGGGATTATTTGTATTTTATTTTTCATACTCACAGCAAAGCAACTGGAGAGGACTGCTAAGAACTGGAATAATGTTAATCCTTGCTTGAATAATAAAGACATTGTGGCAGGTCTGATGTGCCCTGCAAGTTTACAAATGAAGTCAGGTCAGCTAGACACTGCAGTTTTATGTGCTCACCTTAGCAAGCAAAAGAAATAGTAGCCAGTAGTTGCTCAAAGGTCAAAATAAAGGGTAATGGGTGGAGCTAAAGAGGTTATGGCCCTCAGAAATATCAGTCATATCACATTGAACATTAACATCATAGGGAACATTAACTCTTAACCCCCCCGAGGGAACTATGAGGTTATTCTGATGGTGTGCTTATTATTAACGGTAATTGTTATTTGGTTATTTATTGCTACAAGGAGAAGAGATTCTTGCCACATGTTTTGGAAAGCGTCATCATTCTTTTTCTTATCTGATTCAAAACAAAGTGACACCTTCATGTCCAAGATATTTACTGGCAGTAAATATATTTACATCTTATAAACAAAAAATATATATATGTGGGAGTCATGGTAACCTATAGTTAGAGAAAACAAAAAAAAAAAAAAAAAGACTCAGGGACACATTTTTCACATATTCAACAAAGGTCAATATTTTCTGCAGTGTGGTGAATTCTTGTATAGTACATGACATTGCATCAGCAATACATTTATGCACAATTTTTTCTATTTGGGGAGCACCAAATATGCGCCAGCTGGTTCTTGTGTTTGCCTTTAATTCCCTCTTGTGAGTGATATGGCATCATTGGAATTGTTTTTCAACTGAGTAACTTACAGTATAATACTGCAGCCTTAAACTAAAGCATCCCAGTGATACAATGGCACAAGCACAAATTGATTGTAGCAAAGAAATGAGAAAAGCTGTTTAAAAAAAAAATGGAAGCATGTATTCCAATGTGTAAATTCATTTAATTTTGTTTTCCAAAACAACATATATATATATATATATATATATATATATATATATATACAGTATATATATATATATATATATATATATATATATATATATATATATATATATATATATATATATATATAGAATAATGTACTCCCTTCTGTAATTTAGGAGTATACTAAAAGTCACCTCTAGAGTTCCAGGCCTTGTATATTATGATGTAATATCCTTATAAGTTACGGGAAGGGTGAAATTATCCTCTGTTGGTGTCTGATTCTGACATCCATGCCAAATATGGAAGGATCAAGGTCTGAATTATTTAATTTCTCAACTCAAGCAACCCACAGCTCCACTTATTCTTTCCTTGAGAAAACTTTTAACATACCAAAGACAACTTTCTATATGTTTATTTACAAACTAGATATTACATAATCTCTTTAATACCTCTTGAACAAAACTCAACTATATACTGTATTCACAAATACTCTCTACGTGAATCTTTACTCCATTAAAATTTGTCTACTAAAAGATTCTACCTCTACATTAAAACAACTCCACTTCAAATGTCAAAACACCTACCTACCCTTAATGAACACAAAGAAATTATTATCAAATCTAAGAATTAAGTCTGTAAATAAATCTACTCTATGAATCTTTGATTGTTACAATATAGACTGATTTTTTTTCTGAGGGTCACATCAGACTTTTGGTTGCCTTCAAAGGGCCAGTAATTATAAGACCATTAAGCAAGCTGTTGGAAGAGCTTAACTTACTGTATAAGGCATAGTTATATATACTGTATATACAGTCTTATAATCACAATCAGCCCTTTGAAGGCAACCATAAGGCCAAACATATTGTTAAATAACCTGAGACACCATATCAAACATCATCCTCATCCACTGATTATGTTCTGAGAATAAAAACAAACCAAAAACCTCTGGCTCAAGTGCTTAAATTTAATAATAGACAGAGATTTATGGCTGCTCCAGAGGCATGATAGATAATACATTTTGTGGTAACCTGAAACATTCATTTTTGTCCTCTGTAAAACTCTGCCAAAACAAAGTACTATACTTCTACTTTCATTGCCACTGGCTTGCCAGTGAGTGTAAAGCTGATTCCCACAGATTCACACTTTTGCACGGTTCTCTCCAGCTTGCATGCACTTCTCTCTCTCAGAGTTCCCCAGGCTTCAAATCGGCTCCTATTTTGCCCTACAAAAAGCTGTGGCTCAGTGTTCAATGCTACCTGCATTCTCAAGTAGCATTGAAGTCATAGCCAAACTGCTGATGTTCTATCTGGTTACCCATAATGCTATGCAAATCCAATAGCAGTCATGGTCAATAGGAATGGACTGCACCTGCCACGTCTAGCTAGCTCCTCAGTTCTTGCCATACCTAGACGCACCTTGAATCAGCAGTGGACCTTGCAGGCTTTGCTAGGGTTGTGGGCCTTGAATTTGACATGTGATTTAGACTAATACACCATGGGGGTAATTCACCAAAGATTGAACTTACCCTCCGATCATTTGCTTCAGTACGCATAGCCTGTTATGCGCTCGCTGATGTCCTCCACGCGGACATCAGCGAATGCTTTAAAGGGATTCCAGTCTCAGCGAAGCTCGCAAGCCTTTCCTTGAGATGCCTCGCGAGACTGGAATCCCTTTAAAGCATTCGCTGATGTCCACGTGCAGGACATCAGCGAGCGCGTAGGCTATGCATACTGAAGTGAATGATCGGAGGGTAAATTTGATTTTTGGTGAATTACCCCCCAAGACTCAAATGACCCCATATATATTAAATAAGATTGTTTAAACTCCCTCTTATAAATGTCCTTTATTTTCTTCTTATATCACTTCACTGGATTCATCCAACCTCACCAACCATCATACAACTAAAGGCTAACTTGTGGTGCATGCTATTGTTGGCCAGATTCAATGCTTTCAAAGACTATAAAAAATGCACTTAAAATTTTTTTATATCACTGGATCCCTTAGCTATTGACAAATAAGCAACAATCCTATATCCTTTATACTATATCATTTTAAAATTAACAATTACTGTGTAACTGGACTCATATTCAGTCCCATGCTAGAGCTTATGGGGGCTACTGGGTCCGGGCATTCCTTTGCAGACCAAGCACTAAAATAAGATCCATGAAAACAAACTACCACAAATGATAGATTTTCTAAATATCCAGGCAGCCCAGGGGGAGTAAAAGCATGTACCATAAATCCAAGAAAATGATTAAACGTAATTTCAGGTCATTTTTTTGTTACTATATTCCCCTAACTTCTTACTTCCTTCCTAACCTCCATCCATTTATTTATATATAATCTTCAATTCTCTCCTCAGGGTGAAAAAGAGAAAGAAACACACATCATTTAACCCTGTTTTCCCCTCTCTCCCATACACCTCTACCCTCTCTGCAACCTCTCTCATAATAACTGAAAATATTTTTGAGAGGCTGATAACTATATTTTCCACATGGTCAGAACCACATTTGGTATAAACGTGTGGTATAGTGCTAATATTTGTGCAGTGTCAATGTGACTAGTAAAATGCCAGTGCCTGCTTTGCTTACACTGACAATATAGTGCTATTAGCACTGTCAATGGTGCAAGGCCCCAATAGATGTCAAATTAACTTTAAGGGCTAATCAGCAGTACACTGCATCAACCTGCATTATAAACATTGTGGGAATATCAGCAATGAAATTTGCCAGTATGGATAGAGGTATGCAGTGCTGTACACACACTGTTATTTGTCCCAGGGAAAATCTGCACAACTCCTCCAATACTTTTAATAATATTTAAATATAATTTTGCATGAAATTACCTGCAGTTGGAGGGCAAAAAGTACATGAGACTGAACATAATTATACCACTTTACAAATGACATGGAATATTATGTGCAATTTTGGGCACCAGTGTACAAGAAAGATGTAGCTGAGCTTGAGCGGGTTCAAAAGCAGGCTAATAGAGTAATAAAAGGTTTGGGTAAACTAGAGTATCAAAATTGGGCTTGTTTAGTCTAGAAAAAAAGAAAATTAAGATGTGACATAATAACCATGTATAAATATATTAGGGGTCAGTACAGAGATTTGTCCCACAATTTGATTATGCCAAGAACTGTAAGTATAATAAGGGGGCATCCTCTGCGTATAGAGGAAAGAAAGTTCATGCATCTACATAGAAGGGCTTCTTTACTGTAAGAACAGTGAGGTTGTGGAATTCTCTGCCTTTGGAAGTTGTCATGGTTGGTACCATTAAAGAGTTCAAAAGGGGTTTGGATGCTTTCCTTCAGAGTAAGAACATTACAAGTTATGGGTACTAGATAACTGGAGGTGGGATCTTGATCCAGGAAATTATTCTGATTGACATATTAATTGTTTTTTTTTCCTTCCCCTGGATCAACACTACAGGAAAATAGGATGAACTGGATGGACTTGTGTTTTTTTCCTTAGCCTTATAAACTATGTTACTATGTTACACCTAGAACAGGCATTCTATACATCTGGCCCCTGCATGATGCACAATAAGGGTTATTGCCTAATAATACTGTGTGTGTGTGTGTGTGTGTGTGTGTGTGTGTGTAACCCAAAAAAATGTTCAGAGGCAACTGAAATCTGACAAGTATGAGTTTCTGATACATGAAATATCCTGTTCTCCTGGCATCGTGGTACCGCCATTCTTAGCAAATACCAAATATAGTCAATATAGTCAGATAAAAGAAAAACATCCTCAGTTTTAGTCTAATTCGGAAACCAAAGTTCAAGATCCATTCCCCTAGTACAATGTGTGCAAAATAGAAAAATAAATATTTCTATAGAACATTTCAGCTTTCAGAATTGAAGCTTACATATGTGTGTGTTGTATAGTGATGATGTAAATACGAAGCAGTCCAATGTATCATTTTATAATTTACAGGAATATTACTATTTGAAACTGATGTCAATGATTCTCGTTTTTACTAAAATCTGGTAAATTACACAATTCTCAATGATGCAATGAAAGCGTAGGCTTCCTGATCTGTTTGTTTAAATGAGTAAACTTCTTAGTAATCTGAACCCTGCAGTTTTGTCACAATAAAAACAAAGAATAAAGAATAAAGAGATACTATCTAGTGCTTTATTTAAAGTTCACATTGAATTTTTTATACTTTTCATTGCACAATATGAAGAGGGCTCATTTGCAAATACAGGGTTTAAGGGAATAGAAGGAAAGCAGGGACAAATGTGGGGGAATGGGGATAAATAGGGGAAAGGGGAAATCACTATCAAGTGGAAAATATAAAAAAAATAACTAAAGATGGAGGGAGAAAAGAAGGGGCACTTTTTAGAGATCAAGAGCAGATCAATGTGGTTTAGCCATTTGTAAAAAAAAATACAGCAAACCAAATTGCAGTTTGGCTTGGGTCTACAACAAATAACAGTGGAGAACATTTTTGAATGACTATTAAGAGATGCTGCTTAGAATTTAAAGTATCTAAAGTATCTTAACAAATCACATTTGTCCATTTAGCCTAAATGCCAGCAACACCCACAGTCTTTCCCTTCTAAGCCACCTACTGATTTTCTCTTTAATAATATAGCAATTTAGGATGGCAGTCCCAGCATATCAGTTTTGGTTAGGGATACCTTAGTTCTTAAGTTAATTATAGAAAAAACCTGATCACAGAAAAAGAAGAATGGTTATAAATGGAATATATTATAAATTGGCCAAAGTAGTAAGTAACTAATGAACCACAGAGGTCAGTGGTGGTCCCAGTTCTCTTTCATCTTCTGATTAATGACATATTATGGTGCCTCTAAAGTCTGCCATTTATATTTTGAAATTATACTAAACTAGACAGGGTTATTAAGTTAGAGGGAATTGAACATTCTCTACAGAAAACTGGCTAATGACATTCTATTTATGGATATAGAAAAATTAAGCAAGTTAGTTCTAAATTGAATAGGATGATTTCAGGAAACTCAAATATGAGTAGAAAACATCCAATGGTAGATTGCCATGGGAAAGGAGAATAAATTCATAGAACACAATTTTAAATGTACCGTTGTATATATCCTTGGTAAGCATGGATGCATTTTGGGGTATCTATTTTTAAAGTGTAGCCAGGTGAGCAAAATATAAAGCTTGTTTGCTCAACAACCTACTATTTTGTTACTAACCAAAAATGATCACTGCTGTTCCTTAAATAAGAGAAAGAAAAGGCATGCTCTAGCCAGCAAAAAGTGTAATGTGACTTGGTTAGGTTCCCAGCAGAGGATACATAAGGAAGAACATTGAGTCAAGAGCTTAGAGGAAAAGCATTTAATTTCCTAGAAAAGGTAGCAAGTGTAAGATGCCCCTACCGTGTTTCCCCGAAAGTAAGACAGCGTCTTACATTCTTTTTACCCCCAAAAGT
>WMED01004837.1:0-15784 GCA_019650415.1 Pipa parva
GGGGGGGGGGGGGGCGCCCAAGGGGTGGTTCGCCCAGGGCGCAAATCTAGCCAGGAACGGCCCTGCACCTGATGAAAGGAAGATTGTACCATCCCAAAACGTTGTGTGTTTTTTTTTCTTTTCTGCAATAAAAATGGAATGTTCCCCCTGAATTTTATACAGAGAGTGACTTTGACATTGTAATTTTGATTATTTGTAGGGGCTAGCTGTATCTCCTCCTTGAGTGGCTCCTGTGGAAGTTGCTCTGATTGTGCCAGGACTTTTTTCTTGTCTGTAGCCACATTGAAATGGCATCCAACATCTGAGCCATACGATTCTGTTGTGACTCATAAGATTCCATGTGTCTGGTGAGGTTCAGCAACATTTCTTCAGGAGTCGTATTGGTTCTACCTCAGGGCGCTCCTTGGCCCGATTATACTGTCTGGCTTGTGGCAGGAAACTAAGAGGAGAAAGAGGTAGCAGCTGTAACTTGACAACTAATAGTGAGCAGTCCTTAAGGCGCAGAGTCTAAAGTAACCCCGGTGTTCACCTAGAGCCCCTGCAAGGATGTTAGGGCTTGGCTGCGGAAGGAAACCCAGGTCCTTATGGCTACTGTCCAGAGCAAATGTACAAGAGCGGCAGGAGAAAGCATGATCAGAAAACAGGCAGAGTCGGGGCTGGCAGCAAATTGTCATAGTCAGGATAGCAAAGCAGGGTCAGGACTGGCGGCAGGCAAACAATAACTTTGAACAGGCTGTGGTCAGGAACTATACATCAGGCAATAAGTAAATGCACCCAGAAACATCTATGGAGTCTTATATTTGGGCGCTAGTACTACTGACAGGCTCCTTTATATAGTAAGGGAGCTTGTCACATGACCATGACGAGCCGCGTCATAAGCATGTGACCGCGACATGTGCTCCCATGATGTCAGCGCACGCACGTAACGCAAGCACCGGGGAAGAGAGGCAGCACACCCAGCACTGCAAGGAGACTGGTGCTGGAGAAAGGGAGACAGGTAAGTAAAACTCCTAACAAAAATAATGTCCTCTTTTGCATTAATTTCATTACAAAGTTTAGTATAACCTGCAAAAGTCTAAGTGTTACTGTGCAATCCCTCTATAGAGTCATTAAAGAGTTATTAATAAATATATTGAAAATAATAGGGCCCATTATTTACAAATGTGGTACTCCATTTGTAATACATAGTAACATAGTTTATAAGGCTAAAGGAAGACAAAAGTCCATCCAGTTCAGCCTATTTTCCTGCAACGTTGACCAGGGGAAGGCAAAAAACCATGAGGCAAAAGCCAACTGACCTCATATTATGGAAAAAAAATCCTTCCTGACTCCAAATATGGCATTCAGAGTAATTTCCTGGATCAAGATCCCCACCTCCAGTTTTCTAGTCCCCATAACTTGTAATGTTCTTACACTGGAGGAAAGCCTCAAAACCCCTTCTAAACTCCTTAATGGAATCAACCATGACAACTTCTTTAGGCAGAGAGTTCTATAACCTCACTGCACTTAAAGAACCCCCTTCTATTCTGGTTGCTTGGTTTATAAACTTTCTTTCATCTATATGCAGAGGGTGCCCACTTCTTATACTTACAGTTATTGGTGTCAATAAATTGTGGGAAAGATCTCTACACTGTATTTATACATGGTTATTAGCTCAAGTCAATCTTTTTTTCTAGACTAAACAAGTCTAATTTTGATCACCTTTCTTGGTACTATAGTTTGCCCATTCCTTTTATTACTTTTGAAGTCCACCTTTGATATCACTCAAACTCAGTTATATCTTTTTTGTACACTGGTGCCCAAAAGTGGAGAGGGAATGTTCGTGGCAAAGATAAAGTGGTATAGAATTCCAGATGTATGGGGCAGAATGAGAAAAAGGTTTAAGATGAGGAAGGGCAGTATTGATGTGTGGCATGCAAAGCTGGTTGCTTTGGGAGGAGTGCAGTTTACGTTGAGGAATGTATGGGCATACAAGTGAGGAAATGTAGGGAGAGGCAGCAGAGTGAAGTGTCTTAAATGTCAAAAGGAGAACATTGTAAATGATTCTTTTGCTTATTGGGAGCCAAGAAGCAGAGAGAGATTGGGAGAAAGAGAGGGAGGGAAGAGAGGAAGAGAATTCTGGAAGCAGAATTTAGAATAAACTAGAGTAGGGAGAGGTGGGAAGCTGGAAGGCCAGATATAAGAACATTGCAGTGATCCAAGCAGGATATGGCGAGAGCATGCATGAGGTTGTTAGCAGTGGAGCGTGAGAGAAAGGGGCGGATCTTGGAAATGTTGCAAAGGAAAAATCGACAGGTTTAAACAGTGGTAGAGATGTGTTTATAGAAGGAAAGAGCAGAGTCAAAAGTCACCCCAAGACAACGTACAGAGGTTACAGGTTTGATGATTGCACCATCAACTAGAATGTAAAAGGTAAGAGCTGGCCTAGGTTTGGGTGGATAAATAATCAATTCTGTTTTAGTGAGATTTAATTTGAACTAGCACTTGGCCATCCAAGAGGAGATTGCCAGGAAACAGCTAGAAATTTGAGTCTGTATTTCAGGTGTTAGCATAGGAGTAGATAAGTAAATTTGGGTATCATCTGCATACAAGTGATACTGAAGACCAAATGATTTGCTGATATCACCCAAGGAAAGAGTGTACAGGGAGAACAGAAGGGGACCACGGACAAAGCCTTGAGGCACCCCCACCCTAAGTGGGAGGGGAGAAGAAGTTTCATTAGCATGGGAGACAAAAAAGGAACACTCAGAAAGATAGGAAGCCAATCAAGATGCTGCTTGATTACAGACCCCAAGCGCATGGAAAATTTGAATAAGAAGGGAGTGATTGACAGTGTCAAATGCAGAGGATAGGTCTAAGAGAATTAGAACTGAAAATTGACAACCTGGAGATCATTTGCAAGTTTACAGTCTCAGTAGAGTGCCTTGGCCAAAAACCAGACTGAAGAGGGTCCAGGAGATTGTGCGTATGCAGTTAGTTGGTAAGGTGGGTGCAGACAAGACATTCTAGAAGTTTAGAAGCCAGAGGCAAGAGAGAGACAGGACTGTGGTTACAATGACATGCAGAGTCCAGTTTAGCTTTTTAAGGATGGGTTTAATACAGGCCTGTTCAAATGAAGAAGGAAAAGTTCCAGAGGACAGGGATGAGTTGAACAGGTGCGTTAGGGCAGGCACAAGGGCTGAATCACAGCATTTAATTAAAGAAGAATGCATAGGGTCAAGCAAGCATGTAGTGACACAGGGGAAAGAGAAAAGTTGGGTAACTGCATTCTGGGTAGCAGGAGAAAAAGAATTCAGAAACTCAGAAGGGGATATAGGTAGAATAATGTCTGTGTCATTAGGAGGAATAGCAATCTGGTTGCAGATATTATCAATTTTATTTCTAAACAAATTGGCAAAATCTTGTGGGGAGTGTGTGGGTTTGAACACCTGAGAGCAAGGGACGCAGTAGAAGGATGATGAAAATGGAAAATAGACAGCAGGAGTTTGATTTATTCTGGTTAATGAGGGTTGTGTAATATAATTGATTGACTAGGGAGAGAGAGGAGTTAAGGCATGAGAGCAAAAACCTATAATGCTGAAAGTCTGCCTGGGAACAGGATTTCCTCCACATACGTTCTGCACAATGCATGAAGAATCTAAAAAAATGTGTTTCTGCATTCAGTCAGGGGTGAGGATTATTAATATGTATCGGTTTAGGCTGCAGCGGGGCAAATGAGTCAATAGTAGTAGATAAAATGGTGTTATAGGAAGTAGCTAGTGCATCAGGGCCAGAGGAGGGCACAGATATGGATAGGCTGGAGAACAGAGAAGTAGCAAAGAACGATCAATGGCACACATGTTGTGATTAAATATTTTAGCGGGAGGAGAAGGTGGTATATTAGAGTATGAGACAGAAAAGTTAAGAAGGTGATTATCTGAGGGAGGGAATGGGCTGATATTAAGAACAGAGAGAGAAGCATTTTTGGTAAAAACCAAATCTAGAAAGTGACCATCCCCATGGGTGCTAAAGTTAGTCCACTAGTGAAGATCAAAAGAGGAAGTTAAGTGGAGCAAATGAGAAGGCCAAGGTTGGGAGGGGTCATAAACATGACAGTTAAAGTCCCCAATAATGAGCACGGGCTATCATTATAAAGAAAAAAGGCTAGCCAGGATTCAAAGTCCGATAGAAAAGCTGTAGGTGAGGAAGCAGAGGGTTGCCTATATATAATAGCAACACATAAAGGTAGGGGATAGAAAAGTTCTATAGCATGAACCTCAAAGGAAGTGAAAACAAAGTAGTCATTTCAAACATAGCGATACGTTTGAAATGACAGCTGGAGACAAGGAGGAGTCTGACTCCACCCCCACGATCCACAGAGTGTGGAGCGTGTGAGAAAGAGATGCCTCCATCGGTTAACAAAGCATCAATAGCAGCATCATGAGGGGAGAGCCAGGTTTCTGGTAGTGCTACCAGGTGAAGTGAGCTGGAGAAAAAGAGATTGTGAATTAAAATGGATTTGTTAGTTATTTATTACAAAAATATCAATTTAAACAGTGTTGGTAAGACTGACAACTGTCATTGTCTTTTTAAGAGTTGTTTACTTTACAATACATTGGGGAAATGTACTAACTGGTGTTATTGTAATGGTAAAAATAGGCACTTAAAAATAACAGCTATTTACCATTAAAAGTGCGCCTAAAGATAACTTCAAGCATCTTTTTTTACACTAATTATTGGTTTGTGTAAAAAAAATGTTATCAATTTCTGTTTGTGTCCAAGTATTAGCAAAATGTTAGCAATATCCCTGCATAAAATGGTAATTGCTAACATTGGGACATAAATGGAAATTGCTAAAATTTTTTACACAAACCAGTCGGATGCAAAATAGGAACCGCTAACATTTGTTACACAAATGTGTACCTGGTTCACTACCACCAGGCAGGCGTTCATTTTAATTCTTATTAAAATCTTTCTAACCTTAATAAACCAAGTATGCCTGGTTTAAAACACTGATATTCGCAAAAATAGGCACAGCTGGTACAAAATGGTCATAAAGCGGATGATAAATTGCTAATAAATGGATGTAAGGTAAATTTGCTGCTTTTTTTTTATGTTAACACCACTTGATACATTTCCCCAAAATTCTTTTTATAGACAGTGGATTAAAGATTTGCAATAGTTCTTGAATTTTTTGCAGTCTTTAGTATTACTTTACTATAGGTACTTACTGATTATTGCATATACTCCTGTACCCAATAATGCTCAACCACCCAAAAACTCGCACCCGATTCATAGACTACAGATAAATATGTGTTCTTGCGCCGCTGAATGGGCACCGAACTTATAACGTTACAAACATACGAATTTCCCGCCACAGCGCACAGTACGTTCCCTGTCAAATACTACATAAGGTTCCAGAACGGTAGTGACGTAATAAGAACGCGCCGGGTCCGGAAGTTTCAGCTATTGAGTACTACTGGTTAGTGAGTGGTGTTGTGTCTCGGCTGCCCGGGATTTGTGCTGTATGTATATTTAGACATGGATGTATATGCGTTTCTCTGTTACACTTGGATCTAATTTTGCGCTTGCTGTGTTTTCTTAAGCTATTGTGTATTATTTAACAGTCTCCTTGTTTATTCGTGGCTGTTAGTTGCCCCTAAATAACTCTGTCATACTATAACATTGCTTAACGATAGAAGCATGATTAAAAAACGTGATTTAGAAGACATTACTTGCTCTGTATATTGTTACAGCGAATCAAGCCGATTTTACATGTGCAGTTTTAGAGCGTGTACGTTTTTGGGCTAGACACCATTTTTACTTTGTCAGACATATGTAAGTGACCTCAAAAATAAATCAGTATACCAGTTGACTTTCTATACTGGTTAGACAAATACTCAAACTTCTGGTACTAATGTTTACATTACTGCTACAACTTTCAAGCCCCCTAAAAATGAAAGGTCTGAATTCATAATTATTAATATTTTTGTGTTCAGAAAACCCTGTGATGTGGGGAATTGCAGACCAATTCCAATTCAACTGCTTACATCTTGCATACACCAGATCAAAGTGGTGAATTAGAAGGGTACTACTGTCTGATTAACTTCACTACGCTAGAGACTGCTACTGACGTCTTTGCTATAGAGGTTCTCTGTTTAGAGAAAATGGAGTATAGAATTGGTGGCTATAGGAGTGCAGCAACCCGGCATGATGAGAATTCACTTCAACAGTCGGATTCTTAGTTTGATGGATAAACCCTTTAGTATTTAGTTGTGTAGAAAGTCATATATAAATTAAACAAAGTACATTTTGGGCGAAACTTATTAAACTCTGAAACATAGCTCTGGGTCTTTCTGACTTTACAGAGAGAAATCTTGCATTGTTCTCGTAAGATTTCTTAAGATAGTTTTTCTATCTTGATGGGTTTTTTGTTTTTTGATGGAAGAGTAGCCATACTTTACATTAGTGGCATGGCTACCTTTCCATCAAAAATTTTGAAAAATATATCTTGAGATTTCTCTTGGTAAATTCAGAAAGACCCAGAGCACTTTTTCCAAGTTTAATAACTTTTTCCTCATTGAATTAACAGTGTAGAAAAGACAATTTATGCACATTGCATCATGGAGTGTTGGGTAACTTTCACTGTTAGGGATAATTTTTAAGCTCAGTTTTCTCTGCAAGCTGACACTGTAGCTGGCAAGTAAGTAGTTTTTCTGCATAAAAACTGTTCTTGTCTGTTGGTTATTAGGCACTTTGTCCTTATATAATCTTTGTATTAGATGTAATGTTTCACCTGAATGCTGTAGTCTTTGAGCTACAGGACTTGTTCCTACTACAGACTTTGATCTAACTGTCAAAACTAACTTAGTGGCATCTAGAAGCCACCATAACCTCCTTATAAGCTAGTTTCTTATTCAGATCTTTGTTTTGTGCAAAACTGGTGTATCTTGGAAACAAAACTGTTGCAATCCGTAATCTTAAAGGGTATGTAAATACTGTCTATAAAGAGAGCCCCCTTTGCCTATTGTCAAGCAATATAGAGATTAAGAAACTCCTGGCTCACCTCTTAAAGTGTAAGTAAACCCTATTTATAAAGTTTGCCCCATTAAAGTATTGTAAAGTGTAAAATCCTCTCATCTTTTCACTGTGCAGAACTTGTAATCCCTCTGTAAAAGATTCATCCTTCCTGTAGTGAAGGCCACGCCCCCATCCCTCACATTATCTTGAAAACAGACAGACAGTGTCGGAATTCAGTGTTTGCAGAGCTTGTAGTAGTGAAAGGGAAGTATTAGATTACTAAGCATGTACTAGCAGAATGAGTCGTGTGATCTCATTAGGGGGAGGGGGGCTTCTGGGCACTATACAGAAAGTGTCTGTACATATTAATGCAGGAGGAGACAGGCTGCAGGAATAAGGTGAGAACTTAAAAAAACAAAATCGTTTTTACTTTTAAATGTTTCAGTTTATCTTTATACATTATAGATAGAATATATATGTATAGTTTGGTCAATAACTTTACTTCACCTTAATTCAGCAGATCTCAATATGCCCCTTTAACTGCTTTGTCCCTGTGAACGATTTCCCTGCTATGTGTAACCACACCCCCTCCTTTCCCTGACTTCCTCTCTCCACAGCTGACCACAGAGGCGATCAAACAGCTTTGGGCGGTTGTTCACTAAGGTGCAAATTCGACAGTCGAATTCGCAAACAACGGATTCCCATAGCAGATCCGCAACAATTTCCCCATTGTAAAGTCGCGACAATTTTTTAATGTTAAGATTGCGACAATTCTCCCATAATAAAGTCGCGACTGTGACAATATTCATTATAAATATACGACTGAGACAGTAGCAGCCTTTTGCGACTGTCTTTATCTGTCGAATTCGATATGCAGCAGTTTGGACTTTAGTGAATAACCCTCATCTGCGCATGCTCATGGTTAGGAACAGGCTTTTTGGATAAGGAGAAGGGGAAAGGGATTTCATATTAGGATGGCTCTCTATATGTATACATGTCATATATAAATAATGTTTTATTCAAACTTTTCATACCCTTTAAATGAGATGAATGACAAAAGATAAAATAAACTTTTTAATATCTGTTATGTAAATGCAAAACCATCATAATTACATTCATCAGCTTATGACTTGTGTATATAAACATCCATAACTGACTGCTTCTCCATCCCAATGATGCTTGCATTTAAAACTTTTTTTTTTTTTTATGTATATGCATTTGTGCTATATATTTATACAATAGAGTAGTGATTATAAACATTCTATCATAATTGAACAGAGTTGTTGCAGTATAACATAGTAGATTTTTATACATTTGGTGACTTTCTAATGGCCTCTTTTACCCAGTGATATGTTTATATTCTTACAACTTAGATATGCTGCCCAGTCACAATTTGGTCATGCTGTACTTTACACTACACTTAGGGGGTAATTCAGCAAGGTGCGAACTCACCTTGCGATGGTTCGCCTCAGCTTGCAAGCTGGAGTTGAGCCTCGCCGAGACTGGAATCCCTTTTAAAGTGTTCGCTGATGTCTGCGCGCAGGACATCAGCCAGCGCATAACAGTCTGTGTGGGCTGAGGCGAAGCATCGCAAGGTGAGTTCTCACCTTGCTGAATTACCCCCTTAGTCTTTACAGTTTTTCCAGTTCTACTCTCATTCTAGCAACAGGTGCCCTGTAGTGGATACACTTAGAATGAACTGAGTGGTAGAAAACCCAGATTTGATTGTAGAAACTCTGATTTATATGCTTACTTTTTCTGATCCCTGATAACAGTACCCAACAGGTCAATCCATCCTAAAATTTCCACCAGATATACCTTGCCCCTCAGCAAAATCATAATGATGCAGCTCATGGACCAGATGCTTTCCCTAGTTGTTAAAGTAGACCGTACACTTTTTACTGTATGAGACCCTTGCCTCCATGCTAGTTCTCTCTACAGAGCCTTTTAACCATTCAAGCTAATGTGTTTGCATTAAACTAGAGCAAAAATAGTAATCTGTTAGGTGATGCCCCAATATCCATTTAACCTTTCCAAAATTATTCTAGGTAATACTGTTTTTATTGTTAGTCAGTCGTTCAGAATGTTAAATAATTAGCAACTACATTGACAAAAACATGCATTATTTATTGACTTACTGTGTACCCTGGTTTCTTTCTGTTTGTCATATAATACCTGTACTTATAATTATTTTGAAAGTCTACTGTATTGGTATGCTCTGTAATTTCCACAGTGACTTGTTATAGCTAATAAGCCAAAAATAATAATGGCAATTTAAGTTTAAATGAAAGAAATGCTAAAACTTATTATACTGTATGTGTGTCATACGCTAGTGTGGCGGGAACAAGGTAAGTCCATAGGTTTACATGTTGTTAACCTAGCCTTACGCAGTGATGGCGAACCTTTTCAGTACAGTGATGAAAAGTGATATTGCTTACCAGCACCTTCCCTTGAAGTGCAGGCACTGATGAGAAATGTCATTGCGCCTGTATCGGGGGAAGAGCTATTCCCCTGGCTATCCTATCTGCTAGCAAGCACTCCTTCAGCATAGGCTGCGGATCCAACCTGAAAGCTGTCAGTTTGGGTCCGCAGCCTACACTGAAGGAGCACTCGCTCGCTGGAGGAATGGGAGGGTAGCGGCGATGGCGTGTGCCATAGGTTTGCCACTGCTACACTAGGGTCTGAGACACAGGTCTTTATAGAGTGTGATTGTCTGGGGGGCATTTATAAAATGGCACAATGGATTCTTTTAAAAACCATACCTGAAAAGCCGCTCAATCCCCTTATTATAAAAGCCTCTGAATAGTTTGGTAGTAGAAATTCGGGTGCTCAGAAGGTATGCTAGAACCAATGGATGGATGCTGAATCATGGATTCTTTGCAATGTGATGTAGGATCTTATAATGTTGAGTCAAATGACAGCATTTTAAATTAATCTTTGCTTTTATCTATCAAACCTATTGATTTAAAAAGAGATTAAACCAACGTTTAGTTCTTCTTTACAGAAAAATAAGATGGAAATTTCTGTGTATAAAATAAGGTGTGTACACATACACACATTTGCCATAAAAAAAAAAAAAAAAAAGTGGTGATATGTAATATTAGGTATTCTTCGTAATAGGCCACAGATGCATTGAATGAAAAAACACCAGGTGAACCCATGTGTTTTACTGTGAGAATATACACCCAACGAAAAGCATGCAGTAAACCTCTTATGGTCTGAAAATCACCTTCTTTTTTTTTTTTTTTTTTTTTTTTTTTTTTTTTTTTTTTTGAGCAGAGGCATGCAGTACTTGGAGTAGAGTAATTAATTGCCCTTTGATTTATATTGGTTTTAAAATGAATATTTTTAGACTTGATATAACCTGGCATCACCAAGTGGCCTTGCATTAGTGCTGGAAAGAATTATAAACGTTGTTTCTAAATTTCAGCTGGAGTGATAGAATCAAGGCTTACAATATGGCTTCAGATTGGCTGGGAAGTATTGTATCGATAAACTGCGGAGATACCTTAGGAGTGTATCAAGGCAGAGTGTCTGCTGTGGATCAACTCAATCAAACAATATCTCTGACACAGCCTTTCCACAATGGGGTCAAGTGCTTGGTTCCAGAGGTAACTTTCAGGTATGTTGATTATTTAATCTAACAGCAGCTGTGGCATATTATAGTAAAGGTACATACGCAGGCATGTTTGGAGATATCCAGGCTCATAGGGGATATTCACTAACCCCATTTTGATTAGTTTCACCCTACCCTGTTCCTCTTCAATTTTTCATGCCTTGTACTGTTTGGCTCAATCCAGTGATGGTCCAGCAATCCATTTTGGATTGTTTAGCTGCCATATGATTCCTTTCTATCTTGGCCTTCTTTATTTAGGGGGTTATTCATCAAAGTCCGAACAGTCGCATGTATGCCCGTATTTGCATCCACTTCTCCAACTCCGCTTATTCAATCACTGCGATGTGATAAATTCTGACACTTACGGAGTTCTTTGCATCAATTTGCGTGCACGGGTAATTCGACTATTCATCATGCAATGGAGTCTGTCAAAGGGGCGGATTCTGCAGTGCGTGCTGCTCCAAATTCATCTGTTTGTTTTCGCCAGATCAGAGTGGCGAATTGAGGGGTTTGATGGCAGGGTTCCAGTGTTGTGTAAGGCAACTATTCATTCAAAAGTAACAAAGGCGACTGCGACTAAATTAGTCTACTATTAAACATGAATTAGGCACAAGGTGACATAAAAATAAGTATTTTTCACTTATATATAGTTAGTGGGATCTGATGAGACTGACGTCACTGTCGTTAACTGGAGGAGTTCTCCTCACTTCGTATGACTCGTCCAACTATAGTGCGATTGACTACGCCGCACTACGCATGCGAAGGCGTCTGACGCTGTCCGCTGCTTCATGAATTAGAGGAAGTGAATTCGCAACTTCCTAATTGTATTCAAGTGAACAGACGCGGAGACACTATGCAAGGTGAATTCAGACTTTGTGATTAAACAAGGACACCAAAGGGGTTATTCATCAAACAGTGGACCAACTCTAGAACCCATGAGGATGGACATTTTCTATTTTTTGTAATAGATGCATGTAAATGCATCTTTCTGCTTTTAATATCAGTCCATTCCCTCCTTCAGATCTCTCACTCCACCTTTCCGTTCCTCTAAAGTCTTTACTCACAATATGCATACCAGAGGTATACCTATAGTGGTCACACTATAAAGTTTTCCCCATTAAAGTATTGTAAAGTGGAAAAATGATTAATGAAATCCTCACTCACCTTTTCACTCTGCAGCACTTGTTATCCCTCTGTAAAATAATCCTCCTCCTTCCTGTAGAGTATGAGGCCACGCCCCCACCTCTCGCATTCTGTCTTACAAACAGACTTTGTCCTAGTCAGAATTCAATGCTGCAGGGCTTATGCAGTGAAAGGAAAGTTTCAGTTTACTAAACATGCACAAGCACAGGGGTCTGCAACCTTTTCGGCTGAGAGAGTAATATAGTGCAGCTCTGCTCAGCCCTTTTGAATCCAGAGCCAGTTATGTTAGCGACTCCGGATTGGCTAGCAACCAGGAAGCACGATGATGTCAGTGGCTCTGGATTGGCTAGTGACCCAGAAGCGTGGTGACTTCAACGGCTCCGGATTGCTAGCCAAAGCGCAGAGAGAATTTTGTCTCTACAGCATTTGCAGGCGATTAACTAACAGACAGTAATGAGCGGTGCTTGCATGTGAACACCGCTCATTACAGTCAAACAGCCAGATGCCGCCATCAAAAGAGCCGCATCTTGCTCGAGCCATAGGTTGCAGACCCCTGCACTAGCAGTATGAGTCATTGTGTGACTTCTGGGCACTATACAGGAAGAGTAAGTACATAAGAAATGCAGGGGGGAAAGGCTGCTGAATTAAGAGGTGATAACTCAAATACACAAAATAGTTTTTACTTTTCAATGTTTGAGTTTGTTTCTACATTATAAATATAATATATGTATAGCTTGGTCAATAACTTTACTTACACTTTAAGCTTTGTGTTTCTGCTCCTGTTCCAGCCCTCTTATACATGTTTATTTCTTTACTGTTTTCTGTATTTTCTTCTTCCTATAAACAGACCTGTATTACACAGTCTTGTTTTGTCTCTTGCTGATATCCTCTAAATGTCTGGAATGTTTGTTTTGCACCTGCTCTACTAGCTATTTGCATGTCCTTCATTTATTTTAACTCCTTTTTTTGTCTCTTATGCTAATGATACCTCTTCTAATGTTCCATTTAGTGCAGGAGTCCCTAAAGGACTGTTACTTATTCCTCCTGTTCTGCTTTTCCTGTACACTATTTTCTTTGAACACTTAAACATCAGACTCAAATATATGTTTCCTAGTAGTCTCCTCTTCATCATTGCCATCTCAAATGAAATGAATAAATATATATATATATATATATTATTTTTTTACATTATTTATTTTTTAAGAACTGATAGTTGCACCTTATCCTGGCCCTACTTCCATCTTTTCCATTCCAATTGAGCGATTTTTACCTAGTGGTGCATTGTTATAAAACAAAAAAACATGCATACACACAATGGCTGAAAGTTTATTCTTAATACTTTAAGAATAAAACCCTTCAACAGCACAAAGGTACTTAAACAGCATAATTGTTTTGATTTTTATGCCAGGAGTAAGCACCCATGGGGTGTGAAACGCGTAGGCGTTTTTGTTATTGATTTTAATCCATTTTAATTGTACCTATGTAGTACAAATAAAGATTTATTGACTTTTACATTTGGAGTGCCGGAGAATATATTCAAGTATCTATACCTGCAAAACGCCATTGCTCCTGAGCACCCGAGAGATCCACACATTTTATTGGGAGATAGAGCGGTCAGTATCTTTTTTCGTTAATACTTTAAGAAGCCTGTCTTTTCTTTTCCAAGTGTTGGGTGGGTTGGGCCAAATGACTGACATTATAGCTTCTCCAATCAGATCCCTTAAATCAGCAATTTTCAACCAGTGTGCCGTGTCAAAGTCGGCTCTGACTGCCGGCTAGCGCTGGGAGATGTGCTTCTCCCTAGCTAGCTGGCAGTCAGAGCTAGTAGTTCACGAGCAGCGCAGCAGCTACAAGCGCTGCTCGTGACACAAATACATAAATACCGATCGGTCACATGAGCCAATAGGAGACCGGGAATGAATGTGATCAGAACTCTCGGTCTCACTTCCTCATTCGGCTGTATGCAGTGGCAGCAGCAGCCGAATGAGGAAGAACTGCTGCCGATCTCTGCTTCAGGGGGTAAGTTGAAGCCTCCACTAACCCCCCGACCCTCACACAGCCACCACTGATGCCCCCTGAGCCACCCACATTTAAAATATACCCCCAGTCCCTTGCTTGCTCTCCCCTGCCCCCAGATGTGCCCCCCGCTCCTGATTTTACCCTCCAAGCTCCTGATTTGGCCCCGCCTCGGCCCCTGATTTTGCCCCGCCAATTCCTTTGCAGGTTCCCAGAGTGTCATTTTGGTTGGTGGTGTGCCCCAGGATTTTGTAAAAGTAAAAAATGTGCCGCGGCTCAAAAAAGGTTGAAAATCACTGCCTTAAATCATGATCTAGCAGGTATCTGATTGGAGGAGCTATAATGTCAATCCTCATCACCCGATCCAGGAAAGAAAAGGCAGGCTGACAGGGATGATGACAGAGAGAAATGCTATATAAAGGTACTTTTTTTTTTTTTTTTTTTTCTTTTTTTTTTAATATATATTTCCAAAATGTTTATTTTATTAGTACAACTGAATTATTAGTTTTTTTGAGGTGACAGGTGCACTTTAATTCCAGTGATATAGGTTTTACTTCGGATTGAATATGCACAGTTTCCTTTTAAAGAAAACTTTAAATACTTCTACGATTCAGTCTGAAGTTGTCTTTTTATACTTAGGGCTGGGGACATTGCAGAGCTAAAAATTCTTGAGATTCCAGTGGGCAACCACAGAATAACAAATGATCAATTTAATGACCACACAAGCAGCCTTGGATACCTTCCTATCAGTCACCAGAATGGTACAAGCAAGCAGAAGCCAGTAGAACCACAGACAACTGCCCAGAATATTCCCACTCGTGGGGAGGCAAAGAATGCTGAGACATTTGGAACCTCACCACAGCCCTGCTCTAAGAGTTTTGTGGACCGACACACTGAAGCCCTGAACCAGTCCAAAGGCTTCCGCCGCCGACACAACTCTTGTGAGTATTCTGCTGTGTGCATTTCACAGGTATCTGTAAACCCTCATTAATGCTGTTGTGTTTGTGAAGTCTTCAATGCCAAATATATTTTGAATTGTATTTCTCATTTTCTATCCCCTTAACCTAAACGTTTACTATTTTTTTTTTTATTTTTTTTTTTATTTTTTCTCGTTAAAAATGCCATCTCATTCCCTCACAGAAGGGATGTCCTAATGCATGGTTATGTTCAGTTAGGAATAGAGGTGTATGTTCTACTGGACAATCTGCTTTCTCTTAGAGACCACTCTGGGTGTTGTGTCTTACAGTAGAAAGGCACTTATGGTCTTCATATATTAATGATTTTATTCTTTTAGCTTCCACTTTCAGTGAGTTTATTAATATATGAAGTACGGATGTTTGATAGAAAAAGATTATTTTTGTTTTTCTTTGGAGTTGCTAGTAAACAGAGCTTGAATAATTTAAAATGATACTAAAACATTTGATGACAGAATGGAAATAGTAGGAATTTCTGGAATTGGCTTCATGGTATTGTGTTAGATTTTTTATGAATGCATAATCCTTTAAATTTAGCCATTAAATATGAGGAAACTTTGTTGCTTGGCATCATCTCCTCATGTCTGCAGTAGCAAAAAACGCTGCACATATCCCTGTGCTACTTACCTACTCTGGCCACACTAGCCTTGAATACGCGAACACTTGTTGCAGCGTATTTGACAAACACACAGACATGATGCGGAGAATGTGGAAAGATGGAAGCCGTGAACACTGAGTGAGTGTTCACACTGCGTCGTGTAAGTACAATAGAAAAAACACGTATGTCCTGAAGATACGATGGCCTGAATTTTCAGGACACTCTTTTCTAAAAGCACAGTGTATAAATGCACTTGTGTGAACCTGGCCTTACAGAACCTGTGTGAAAACCAGCACTGAATGCATGCCTCACTAATATTGAGAGTGTATTAGATCATGTGACATTTCACAGCCAAACACAATGTGTGATGACCTGTCAGGGTTCATTGTCATATTAATGAATATACAATATGGAGGTCATAAGATATTAGCACCTGTA
>WMED01004838.1:0-20202 GCA_019650415.1 Pipa parva
CTGTTTTTATTTATGATTTACACAATGTGCCAACTTTTCTGATTTTGGGGTTTGTATATAGAATACATATACAATCTCTTAACAAATAAAAACATTTTCATAAGCTGCAAAATCATCACTTTACTCGCACTGTGTCACTGTTATTGTTTTGTATTTATTAATGCTGAAAATGGTAGGTTTCTGCTCCATTATTTAACAGTATAGAGGAAGTTCTGATTTTCCTTGTTAATTTCCTGATGTCCTTATGTTTGTAAGGTTTTTCTACCCTGCATATTGTCTTACTGAGGATAACATCACACTGGCTGATATAACAGTGGCCATTTAGTAAAGTAAAGTAAAAGAGGTATTATTAGCATAGGAGACAGTAAGGAAGCGATGAAAAGGTTGATGTATAAGCGACATTAAATGAGTGGAGAAATTGAAAAAGAAGTGAATGATCAATGCAATCAAAAACAGAGGATAGGCCCCTAAAAATAAAAATAAACTCTTTAGCAACTGAAGATCATTTGCAAGGTTAAGCAGAGCAGTCTTCATAAATTGCATAGGATGAAAATCAGATTTGAGTGGGTGCAGGAAATGGTTAGCATGCTGAATGTAAGGTTTTTGCAGACCAAAGCAAGAGATACACTGGGTTGTAGTTAGAGAGGCTTGCAGGGACCAGTGTAGTATGGGTTTCATAGACTTGTTTTAATGAAGAAAGAAATTCCACAAGCATTGTGAACATATGCGTAAGGGCTGGCACAAGGGAAAAAGCACAGCAATTTAGTAAAAAAAAGAATGCTTGGGGGTCATCTAAACAGCATGTTATGATAGGAGAGGATGAAAGAAATTGAGAAACTTCAGGCTGGGTTGAAGGGGAAAAAAAATTCAGAAATTGAGAGGAATGTTTTGTTAAACTTGTCTCAGTATTTTCCAGAGGGAAGAATATGTTTGTGTATGTTATACACTACTCTTGAAGAAGCTAGCAAATTCATTTGGGGACTTGTAGTGAACTTAGAGGAAAAGAAACACACTGAACCTGGCAAAATAGGCGGCAAGGGTTTGATTAGTAGGCTTTATGAAAGTGCTGAAGTAGATTTGGCTTGGGAGAGAAAAGAGAGATTAGAAATGAAACTTGTAGGGCCTGAAAACTAGATTTTTGTCCACAGGCATTGGGCACTACATATGTAAGACCAGATTCATCTGGTTTCTGCATACAGCCAGGGGTACAAATATGGAAATGAATGGCTTTAGGCTCCAAGGGAGCAAATAACTCAAGAATAATAATGACAGTAGATAAAATAGCATTGTAAGATATACAGTAGTCACGACATCAGGGTCAGAGGATGGCATGCGTGTGGAAAAGCTGGAGCACAAAGAAGAACAAGCCTGTAATTTGATAGCAGGCATACTGAAAAACTTTACAGGGTAGGGAGGTGAAGATTGAGGTGTAAGATTGTAGAGTTTATGAGGCAGTGATCTGATGGATTAATATTAAAAGCATATACGTAAAATAAATATATGCATTTTTTTGTAACCATCAAATATCAAATGTCCTTCCTTGTGGGTGCAAGTGTTAGTTTACTGTTGGATGTCAAACATGGAGAGAGGGCCAAGACAGATAATCATCATCAATATGACAGTTAACGTCCCCCCCCAGAATAAAAAGCATTGCTGTCATTAGACATTATAAAGTAGAGCCAGGATGAAAAGCCTGAGAGAAAGGTAGGAGGTTATTGGACAGAAGGCAGCCTTATGTGACATCAGCACATAAACAGAAGAGGGAAGAAAAGCATAAACTCAAGGGAAGAGAATAAAAATTACACTGGGATGGTGATGCGTTTTAAGCAACAGCAGGAAGTGAGGAGAAGTCCATCTTGACCACCACAACAATCAGAGAATGGTGTGTGGGGAAAATGAGATACTGTAGTTACATGAGTCTACAAGACCTCAATAGCATTATCATAAGGGTAGAAAGGTTGAAAGGAACGGGAGCAGTAAATATATATAGACTTAAAGTGGAATTGCATTGAGGAGAGAGCTGGAAAAAAGGTGGAAGAGTGGGGATGTTAATAAGGTTACCAAGGAAAAATTTTTTCTTGCAAATGGTTTGTTTAAATGCAGTATAACCAAAAAACTGTCAGTGTATTTTTAAGGGGGGCACACTGGGCATTTGCCCTAGGCTTGCATTCCCTATGGGAGACTTTTCTTTCTCGGGTTAGGTGGGGCTAAATAATTGACATTATGGAGTGGATTCAGCATGCAGCGAAGTGAGCTCCGAAGCGTTCGGCTCACTTCGCAAACGGTATTATGCGCATGTTGATGTCCTGCATGTGGGCATCAGCATGCGCATTAAAGGGATTCCCGTCTCGGCGAGGCAGCTCTTTTGGTCTGGTCAAATCGATACCGCGGAGACTTCAGGCAGTCATACAAGCCAAGGGGGCAGCCACAAAATACTGCGAAAGTGATGATTGTAATTATAATAAAAATTAATCTAATTCAATGAAACGGTTTCTCCATTATTCTAATTCAATAAAACAACAGTGTCACAGTTAAATGGCCTAAATGGGCCTTTTGGAAAGCTCAGCTGAGCAAATTTTCTACAGGTAACGAGTTCTGTGATTAGTCTAACGAGTAGGACAGGTGCGGTGAACACCTGATTTGCTTTCTGCACAAAAAATGCATTCAAAGAATTTCATGATTGCACTATTTCAAATTATTCTAATTCGTTGACCAGCACTTGTAATATCACAGGCATTCGGATGGGGCTATTCAATTAGATGAAAGCCTTTGCAATGACAGTATAGATTTTATCTTGCCTACACAGATCAGCATAGGGACATATGTGGTAGGAAATGAGGAGGTATGTGGGAACTTACATTAATATGTCTTATATCTACACATTATCTTGCTTGTCTGCTTTGTCCGGTTCCTGTTTCTGTTAAGTTTCAGCTCTGTCCCTGTCTCTTGTTCTTTGTACTTTGCTGGTCTCTGAATATGCTTCTAGCATCATGTCTCTGCCTCATGTCTAGTGTCTTGTCTCATATCACAGTACTTCATTCTGAAGTCACCAGATCTATTATCAAGTGTCATCAAGTCTCAGAACACCATAGCTCCTCAAGAGGTGTGATAGAAACTGTTTATGCCATAGTTCCTCAAAGCAACTTAACAGAGGTTGAGGATGCTATAGCTTCAAGTAACTTAACAGTGGCTGAAGATGCCATATCTTCTCAAGTGACATAATAGAGGCTGAGTTTGACATAGCTCCTCAAGTGAATGTGACTCCCAAGTTATCAGTTCCTGCTGTTCCTGTGTTCCTCTGACAAGTCAATTCGAGATATGGCCATCTTTGACCAGTAGCTTAACTATACTTTCATTACCCCAGACATAATCAATATTCCAAGGACAGTAGAAGTTGCAAGTTGACGCAAGCCAATCTAATGATTTCAAGTTGGTCAGGTTCAGTGTCATTGACTCTGGAATACCTTTGGTATTTTTAAACCTCTAAATACTTGTAAATTGTTCAACAAATTAAGAGATCTTTTTATGTTTAATGGAAATAAATTTCCCTCTTTCAACTGATTAGTAAAGTGCTGTGTTTTGATTTTTCTGCCTGCTCTGAGACTTTGACAAATGACCCCCATCTTGCTTACCAAAAGCAATGTTGTGTTCCTAATATAGATTAATAAATCAGATTCTCACTGCCTCATTTATCAATGCCAGCAGAGCATTTAAACCAGAGAAAAACTGTTACCGGCTGGTGAAAAATATACTTATTGAAAAATAACTCTGCAAACAAAATATCTTTTAATTCTGTCCAATACAGAATGGCTCAGCACTGAATTATAGCCAGTTCAGTCATTTATTAAAAAGATGAGCAAAGGATTGTGTGGATAAAGAGAAGAGATCTAGATGGTCTCCTTAAAGTATCACATACGATAAAAACAAAGTCTGGAAAAAAAGAAGTCGAAATAGTAAAACTACTAAATACAAATGGGCATATGTGAAAACGGGGAAGCAAATATTCTTGCCTTGAACTCAGGAAAAGCTACATTATGTGGAATTCATTTGGTAGATCATACTTGCAAGCCATATCAGGCAGTATTGTACATAATTATAGCCTTAAGATATCTGAACATAACAAAATATTATGTCAACCTCCATCTTTTAGTCTATCTAGCTAATCTAGCTAATCTAGCTAATCTAGCTAATCTAGCTAATCTAGCTAATCTAGCTAATCTAGCTAATCTAGCTAATGTAGCTAATCTAGCTAATGTATCTAATCTATTCTATCTTACTGTATCGTATCTATTCTATCTATCTGTATCGTATCTATTCTATCTATTCTGTATCGTATCTATCTATCATCTATCTATCTATCTATCTATCTATCTATCTATCTATCTATCTATCTATCTCTATTGTAGACCGGCATCTGTGGGCTATGAAAAACACAGACACACTTGGCCAAAAGTAAAACAAACATAACAGTCCAGTTTATTCATTTCCACTGGTGTAAACAACAAGAAGAAATCCCAGACTTTCCTCAGATAAACTTAAACAGGCTTTTCTTCAGCTTTATAGAGTATAAACAGTAAATAGGCTCTCTTTATCAAAATATCGCACAATAAAGTTTTGGGCTTATTTAAACCAAAACAGTTCAGTTTCTTGGAAGTAGAACAAGAGGGATCTCACCCACACCACAGCTCTTTGGTTCACCACATTTTTTTCCTGCTTGTAAGAATCTTCCTTCCCCTCCAGGCCTCTGCTTCCTTTTCCTCCTATTAAAACGCAGCCGAGCATGTTTTCAGCCTGAGGGAAAACCCAGGGATGGAGTATGGGAGTGACCTTCCCTCCCAAGCTCTTCAGCTATTCCTAAATCCCGGTCCCAAACTCCATTTAAAAAAAGATCCTAGACAGTCTAATACTGCCAATCAAGAATTATCCGGGATTTTATGCCACTGCCACAATAAACCTTAGTGGCACATATACCCCATCCACAAGCCTATTTACACTATGTAACATTCTAGCTATTCATCTGTTGCCAACCATAACAAATTTTACTGACAGTTTTTAGAAATTAGGTTAAAATTTCTGGTGCCAGTAAGAAATGTGGTCCGGATTAGTAAAAATTAAAGACCTGTTAACTACACACAATGGGCCTCATTGTTAAAAGGGTGAATTCACCCGTCTACAGTAATTCACCTCACTACAATTCAAGTCGCATCGCCAAAATAGTCTCAAATTCACTTCTTACTATTGACCAAGTGGCGAATAGTCTTGTCAAACAAGCGGACAATAGTGAAAGCAGTCAGATGCATAGTGTGGTGTAGTCAGGCAGATAGAAGTAGGATGAGAAGTCATGTGGAGTGAGGCGAATTCGACAAGTGAAGGGCAGTGATGTTAGTCTCACCATATCCCACTAACTGTATTCTGTGAATATTCTATCTGTTTCCATGTCACCTTGTCCCTAGGTCATGTTGTTATTTAGTTGCAGTCGCCATTGTCACTTTTGAATAGTCGCCTTACATAACACTGGAGCCGTGTCATCAAACCCCCCCAATTCATTCACCAGTCTAAAGTGACGAAGTCAAACAGATGAATTTGGAGCAGTTCACCTAGTCACATTCACTCCTTCAGCACACTCCTCACTCCTGTTTAAAAATATCAGTAAAAAACTTAACCAAGGAATGGCAAGCCTATATCTGTTATCTCTCCATCAGTGTACCTACCTCTCTGATTCTCTATGTCTATGTACAGTAATTCTCTGTCTCCATCTATGCACGTCTTTCTGTCTACCTACATACAGTACCTTGGATATTACTAACATGTACTTACCTTAAGATGCAAAAATAATAGAAAACCATATCATGTGTGTGTTTGCAATTCTGGTAATTAAAATATCCTCATGAACCGCAATGCACTCTGGGGACCAATTAAAGTACTGATTGTCTACAGCATTCCTGTTAAAGTAATCAGCAAAGCTCTAAAAAGCTGTAAATTTATGCCTCGCGTATAAAGTCAGCATATCATCCATTTTGTGGTTGGCGGTACAGTACTAGATCACAATAAGGGCTGTATTCCCAAACATGGGAAATAGCCCTTTATTAGGGAAATGAATCCAAATATATAAGGCTCTCTGTATTTTTTTAATGTTGGTGCAAGATATCTGTTAAGGCACAGACCTCATCAGAGTCAGCTTTGCGTAGCACTTATAAGAACATTAATGATGAAACAAAACTTGTACTTGCATGAAAGAGCAAGGTATAATACACTGAGATATAAATGCAAATCTTCCCATCTCATGGTGGAACTTAAGATAGATTACATTTCCAAGTACGATCTTTTTTTTTTTTTTCAGTTGCCCGGGGAAGCAATTTTCTTTCACACGCTTCGCTTCCCATTTAAGTTTCCTGCCACCTGTCTGGGCTTGAGCTGAAAAGTCAATTTTTGAGAGGTCCTGTCAGACTTTTAGATCACAATTTGGCATTTAGCTTTGCACACAAGCAGAAGTCTGTAGCAATCCTAAACATGACAGTGGCCTTCATTGGTTTTCCCTGCTACTCCTTAGCGTCTTCCGGTTTTAATGTATTCTCTTTTACAATAAGGGCGCCTTTCGATTTTCTGTCATGTTCAGTGACTTCAGTGACTTCATCTATTTTGTTGATTTTTATTCAAGCAAACCAATTTTATTAATCCTGAAACTTTCCTTTGTAGATTTATAAAGAAACGAATGAAATGTTTCTTTGTTACGAAGACCTTGCCAACAGTTTTACTGCAAATATTCCCTATGCAAATAAATAAATTACTGTGTGCATAGCCAGAACTTCTTAATGAACACATTGCCTTGTAGGAACTAAGCAATTGCTTTGGATCTTAGCAGAAAGTTACAATACAGGTGTCCACAGTTGAACAACTGACAAAAATATACGTATATTTTTTTTTATTATTGAAAAACAAAACTTGTATCTTTGGTCTCCATACTTGACCTGATTTTACAAATCCTTAACAAATGCATATACATTCTCCCTTTAAAAACACAACTTATTTTCTCAAACAGCATGGAAGTGAAATTGATATCTAGTGGGTAACTGTTTTATTGACTAAGATTTTCCCATTTGCTTAGGAGAATCTTAGAAAAATTTGCATTGACCTCCACTTCCCTAACACAAGACACCTATTCTGAGGATCTTAAGTTCCTAAATGCAATTTGGAACCTGGTGGAGAGATCATCAGAACTAGCAGCATCACTCCTGCTGACATAATGCAAGATGGTCTTAAACTCTGAGTATATTATTGCTTGTTACCATTCCACATTCTGCCCCCTATCTTCTCTGAATACTCTTCCCTTCCCTACTCCTCCAGTTGAACCTTCTCAACTTTTCCTATACCTCAGTCCTTCCCTGTTCCCCTTACTACAGAGTTCGGCAAACTTGGAAGAGGAGGGAGCCATTTCTCTCATTCCTCCAGCAGCAACAATTTTTTTGTGAGCCACAAAGGGGGAGGAGCGCACTCTTCCAACCACATGACCTGCCAATGGCCAATCAGAAGAGGTGTTGGAGGTCATGGGTGGGGCTTCGGAGGTGCACTTCGAGCTAGAACAAGGCAGCTAAAGAGCCGCATGTGGCTCGCGAGCTGAACTTTGCCGACCCCTGCCCTACTACAGTTATAAAAGGAAAGTGTTCAAGTGCACCTGTCACCTCAAAGCTAATTCTAATTTAGGTTGTAGTAATGAAATAAACATTTTTGTAAATATATATATTTAGCCATATATATATATATATATATATATATATATATATATATATATATGTATATATATATGGCTAAATGATTGACATTATAGCTCCTACAATCATATCCCTGCTTAAACCATGATCTAACAGGGATCTGATTGGAGGAGCTATAATGTCAATCATCATTTAGCCATGCCCACCCAACCCAGGAAAGAAAAGTCAGACTGACAGGGAAGATGACAGAGAGAAACACTGTATAAATGTACTTTTTCATGCATATATATTTACAAAACATTTATTTCATTAGTACAACCTAACTTAGTATTAGAGGTTTGAGGTGACAGGCACACTTTATACATATTTAACATACATTTGTTAACATATGTTCAACATGTCTAATTAGAAAAACACTGATTTATGATTATTTGTCTTCCTACTTGAGTCTTATGATAGTTACTTCATCTTTTTTGGATTTGTGTCCATGTAGCTTAAAATTACAGAGGTTGTGAAATTTCATCTCATTACTGATCCCTTTGTATCAAAATAGAGCAATGTCAGTGTGTGTTTATACAAATGAATAATAATAAGAATTCAAATTATTCCTTTTCTGTGTTAAAAGTGAAACTGCATGTATCCATCTGTGTGCATGTTATTACCAATCCTGCTTGGTTAGACTATAAATGCCAGGTCTTGCATAGGTTTACATTATCTAAATACCATGTTGCAAATAACTGCTCCACTTCTAATCTATTACACAGAGACCTGATTTACGATTATCACATGGTACTCTGACATCACAATTATTTGCATAAGATTATGAGTACCTACATCTTAATTTTAAAAAAAGACAGTTGCAATAGACTGCTACTGTTGCAGTCATGTCTTTATAACAAGAATATTGTCGCAGTCACAACTTTAAAATTTTTGCGGTCGCGACTTTAACAGTGGGAAAATTGTCAGGGTCCCGGATTTGCTATGGGAATCCGCTGTTTGAGAATTCAACAGTCAAATTCTCACTTTAGTCAATAACTGCCTGAGACCGCTCTGGGTCTTTCTGACTTTACTGAGAGAAATCTCATTTTTTTCTTGCGAGATTTTGAGTTTCTCGGTCCCAAATTTTCAATATATTTGATGGATAGCTAGCCATTCTACTAATGTAAAGTATGCCTACCTTTCCGTGGAAAAAAAATTTGAAAACTTGATCTCAAGATCTCGAAAGAAATCTAGGAAGAACAAAATGAGATTTCTCTCGGTAAAGTCAGAAAGACCATTGGGAAGCTGTAAGATAGTTCTATAAAAGAGAAATTACATGGGACGGTAGTCTTTGGTTGAGTATTGAACATTTTCCCACAGAATTTCCCCAGTAATGTTTCTGTATATCATGTAATTGTGACTGAATTGTTCTAATGAAATGTAATAGTGCTGTGTTTTTGTTTTATCTCATTGCTTCTTCCATTTGATGCAGTCAAATCACAATGAGGTGAGACATTTCATATTTTATATAGCACTGCATGTCTATGGTTGTTATGGTCAAGGCTGAGCTAGACTTTCAGGTCTGCCCTACACAGGAGCATTCATGTAGATAAGAAATGCCAATGAGTGGCCAATCACCATCAACTTCCTTCTCAAAAACATGGAAAAAGGCATTTTGGGAAGGAAGCTGATTGTGCATGGACATCTGATTGTATTTAAAGTGGACCTGTCAGGTTCACTTAACAGATTTTTTAGGAAGCAGGGAGTTATCTTAGCTGAATGCTAAAAGTATTCATCTAAAGAAGCAAACTCCCTGCTTCTTTTCTGCTCTGATGCCCAACATAAATCTCAAGTCGGGCTGGGTGAGGCTAAAAAGATCCCTCAACTGAGATCCCTTAGATCAGGTTCTAGCAGGGATCTGATTGGAGAAGCTATAATGTCAATCATCATTTAGCTTCGCCCAACCCAACTTGCAGGAAGTTTGCTTCTTTTACTACAGTCTTAGTTGAATGCTTTTACCATTCAACTAAGACAACTCCGTTTCCTTAAAAAAAAAAAAAAAAAAAAAAAAAAAAAAAAAAAAAAGGTCTGATAAGTGGACCTGGCAGGTTCACTTTAACATTGAAATAAATGCTGAGTACAGGGAATAGGATCCCTAAGCTTTACTTAGATGCTTTAAGCCCAGCACCAAAGAAGACACTATCATTGCATATATTTTGGTTATGATGAAAAACAATGTGTAATATTTACAAAAGTGCATTAGCATTTATGTCACTGACACATGTTTTGTAAGAAAAAAACAGCATAAGACTGTTATAACTAAAAAAAAATGAACTAAAAAATGTATTTAAATATATTTGGAATATTGCATGTTACCTTCTGGGTCTGTTATTTTAGATTTTTGAAATAAAGGCATTTGTGAACACGCACACTTGAGTTTGAATAGTTTAGTTCAACCGTCAAATACAATATATAATATGGGGATAGAGCCCACAATACTCAAATCTCAACCGCCCCTATAGTAATACAAGAACAATGGCTTCTTTGTACATATTTTGATGGTGGCTGCTGTAGCACCCCCCAGTCCTCATCAAGGTCCACCAGCCTTAACCTGTGTAAAATTCTGCATTTTCAAAAGAATATTATTATACTATTTTGCAGGTGTTTTGATGCTAATTCACAGCCACTTTTATGCCAATATACAGGTGATTCACAGAGCCACATCTAATTTTAGACATCAAGTTTCTAACCAGAATCAAGTGAGCTATTTTCAACAAAGATTCGGAATCTTTTGAAGAATACCAATGGGATTTTAAGCCCCAGCCAGTTTTATTAGATTTCTTCAATATTAGATGTACACTTGGGAATATTTTTAGTTGAAGCAATATAGAAGATTCTTTTTTTTTTTTTTTCTTTAATTTTCTCAGCTCTGTAACATTGCAGATATATTTCTCACATTATCTATATATTTTTGCACTGGTTTTCTTCAGAAGCTGACATTATTGTATATTATGCTATATGTATCTGAATTAGCATTAGAGTATCGGGTCTCTACTCAACACTTGGCGAAAGTATGAGACTGCTAGACCAGGAAGAAGATACAATCTGTGTCTGCTCTTTTGTAAGTCTTAAAGGACCAGTAACACCAGATTAAAAAAATGGTCTTTGGCTTGGCATGGTAGTTATCCCTATGCAGTAATATTTGAATTTAATTTTCTATTTTTTTTAATTAGTTTGTATTCTCTTCCTCTCCTGCTGGTGGCAGACAAATTGGGCTTTCTGGGGCACTTCAGCAATATGTATTATGTAAGGTTGTAATAAGATATTATATATCTTATTTATCTAATAAACCAGGGGTTTGTGTATCTAACAGTAAAAGATAGATGCAACCACAAAATAAAAACAAAAACAAAAAACCAAAAAGGTACAGTTTAGGAATTCAACTTCAAAGATAACATTTTACCGATACTATGTAGAAATAACTGACGTAATTCCTTGCCGATTCAAATGGGATGTTTTCGATTGTTACTGGTCCTTTAAGGCATACATATAAGCACTTGGATTTTCACTATGACTGCTGTGTGTAGTAAAAGCACCTTGTTTAGGGCACAGGCACAAGAATCCCTTCTTTACAAAACAATAATTCACAACTCAGAAAATTAGGAGTCCAGACTAATTAGGTGTCCTCTACAAACTAATGAGTGGGGAAATATATACTGGCAATATGTTATTATAACCAAGGGAAAGTTTAATACCAACCTATCCAATTCTTTATAAAGGCATTTCCATGTGCAATGACCCCTTATCTGTTGAAAGTACGATTTTAACACCCTATATGAGTATTAGTTTTTAATAACCTTCCAAGGCAATTCCAGATTATAGGATGGATATTTAAATTGCTTAGAAGACCAGTAATTCAAGGTGCAATGCAATTTCTACACCATAGAACCACAAATCTAACTGAACTCCTTTATGTTTTAGCTGGATGAAGAAACCACGATGTGGAGTGCCTGATCAAGCTGGAGCTAGGTCTAGATTTAATGTCCGCCGAAAGCGGTATGCCTTAACAGGACAGAAATGGCATCACAAACATATCACATACAGGTAAGGACAGCACAAAACATTACAGCCAAAAATGAGATTGATGGTTACCTTACCTACAGATAGTCCAGATCTAAAGCAATTGTACTGGCTTTTTTGTCTAGTCCTACTTTTGATTTTGTATTGATTTTTGTACTTTTTATTCCTGTAACTCTAAGGATTTAACATCTGTGACAAACTGCTATGTGTGGGTTAGATGTTAGAAAACAAGGAGATTAAGTCTGAAACTACACAGTATTAACTAAGGATACAGTTTTATTTGCTGGAAAAAAATAAGAAAACAATGATTGTTGTCTAAAGGCAATTTATTATCGTTGTCTAAAGTCATTTTATTATTGTTTTGTAAAGGCATTTTTAATGTGTACTGTAAAGCAGATCTGTATTAAAAAGATGTTTTGCTTTGAAGGTTAAGTAAACCCTGTCTATAAAGAAAACTCTATTTACTTATTGTTAACCAATATAACAATTAGGAATCTCCTGACTCACCTCTTAACTCAGTATCTCAATATCCCCCTGCAACTGCCTCTGTAAACAAGTTCCATGTATGGTCAGTGTAGGGTTAAATCCATGCCTCCTTCTCTCTTTGGCGGATGGACAGCTTTTATCTGTGCATGCTCAGTGTTAGGAACTTGCTTTTTAGTTAAAGGAGAACTAAAGTAAAAACAAAAAATGACAGTTAAAATACTTACATTATATAAAGCCAAATGATTACAGCCACAGCATGAGTTGTGCTGTAATTAGCTGGCTCTCGATGCTTCTTCACAGCGCTGACGGTCTGGCAGCCAGCACAGCAGCTCTTCCCACACTGTTACACTTCTGGTGTATCAGTGCTTAAACATCATCACATTCATTGTGGGGGCCAATGAGAACATTTCCTGCAATGAGCGTGATGATGTAGAAGCCGGTGAAGCAGGAAAAAGGAACTGCGTGTGGGCTTCTCAGTCAGCCAGCTCACTGTGAAGGAGGTATCAGGGGAAGCTTTGGCTGACTGCTAATTACACCACAGCTCATGCTGTGACTGTAATCAATCAGCTTTGTATAAGTTAAGTATTTTAACTGTCCTTTTTTATTTTTTTTACTTTAGGACTCCTTTAAGGAGAGGGTGAGAGAGATTCTGGCTCTCTGAATAGTGAGTGATATCACTCAGGGGCGGGGCTTATCAGCACTGTACAGGAAAAGTCTGTACACAGAATGGCTTGGGGCGCAGGGCTGTTTAAACAAGAGGCGAGTACTACTGATCCCAAAATCATTTTTATATTTTAATGTTTAAGTTGGCTTTCTAAATGTATACATGTCAGATATAAATAATGTTTTGATCCAAACTTTTCATAGCCTTTAATTCTGAAAAAGTTATAGACCTTTTCATTCTACATAGGAGATGTTTGCCTGTTTTTTTTTTCTTTACCAACACAGCAATCCATCTTATTTTATGACTGTGATACAGGCTATCTTTATACAGAAAGATACAGCCCATTTATTTCTTATTAGCTAAAGCAGCTATTTTGCCTGGTCCTAACCTATCTTACCGTTGCATAGTATAAAATGGGCTAACCTGTTACTAGTTACATTAGGGCCTTTTGGTTCCTGTAGCCACTAGAACTTCTATTCTGGCACCGCCAGGAGAGCTGAGACAGGGCAAGTTTTAGACACAGCGGAACCTTGAAGCTCGAATCAGTTAGCCTTGCCCCACAATAACACAAGTTACATCATTAAGCCCCACCCCCTGAGCACCAAAGTCTGGGGCATATACCCCCAAAAGGTTCCCAAATATGTATATAATAGCATCAAAATTATGATCTAGTAATATATATGAGTAACAGGGATACATGACAATGGTGACAGGCACACATACAAGCAAGATGTACATGGATATAGTTTTTATACACTTTATTAGTTAAATTATTAGTAACAGCAAAAACGTAAAATAATCAACATAGCGATTGTTTTTTCTACACAGTATTTAAAAAATAAATATGTGACTCTTATTGATATGTGCCTTCCCCATCCTAAGTATAGGCTTAGACACACAGAGCATTTATGACTTCTAAAATGGCAAGAGATAAAAATACAGGGGCCAGAACAAATTCCTGGTGATATATGCTGTATCCACCATACAGTTTCCAGTGTAAAATGCTTAGTGTAGAACACATTTCCCAGTGACAAATGCTGAGTGCCAAACAAAATACCAGGAACATGATTAGAACATGTAGGTCAGGACTTGTTTTTCTTTTTCAAATGGTGACTACCGTGTTCATGTACAATTATATCTTCTTATGCCTTCTCAAAAATCAGTATTTGGGGATCCAGCTTGTGGACCTAGATAATGAGATTTCAAACCATATACAATACAGTATAATTTTGCATTTTTGACAACATTGTTAAAAAATGGTGTTTGTCATTATTTTGTTTTTTTTTTGTTTTTTTTTCCTTTATAATTTCAGTAATGCTTAAACATGTAAAAAGTAATTTTGTTTAGTATTATCCCATATTTTCTATTGAGAGTAAAGATGAATTTAGGTGTATTACTTCCAGACTGTATTGTTAATCATTTAACAGTGTTAATTTATTGATACTTATTTCAGTCCTGGCTTCTAAAATTGTCGTCCGCCCTTTCATATTCTGGCTCATACTAAATAATAGAAATCTGGAAAGTGTAAGAACCCTATAACATAATAGCAGTTCTTTTACTATATTCAATATCTCCAGGAGACTTTGATAAAATTCTAACATGATCAAATGGAATAAGCAGGTAGGAAGACAGATAATGCCTTTTGAATTCTCCAGCAAAAGCCTTAAATTACACAACTACTCAGAAACCAAGAAAAAAAGCAATCCTGTGATGGTATCTGATCTGCGGCTACATAATGTGGCTGAAACATTAAAACATTAATCTTTAAAATACTTTCAATTAAAAGGAACAAATCTTGACTGGTTAACTTGAAAGCATCGATGAGCCTAGGTCTTTGTGTTTTCTTTTGTAACTGAAAGCAAATTGAACAGGAAAGCATTGCATTTTGTGCAGCTAACGTGATCATTTTGTTGTCTGATTATTGCTTTTATGCAGTTGATTGCAGGGGTGATTTTATGGCAGGCTGAGATGGGTTGACAACCTGGTCCATTAAAAAAAAAAAAAAAGGGTATTTTCTATATTTTTATTATATTGAAATCTAGATGTAAAAATTAGGTATTTGGAGGATGTATCTAAGCAATGGAAATATACAGAACACTGACAGGCCTACCATTGCATTAATAATCCGCGACTTTTTAATCACGATGTCCATAAGCAGCATATGGGCAAGCCATCATGATACTGGGGCAGTTTTACCTTCTCTCTAAAGGACCAATGTAATACAGCTGTGTAAGGGAATATTTTGTTTATGGGGGATTTCGGGCTGCATGGTTGTATTTCTTGCTATATACTATATATATATATATATATATATATACTACATTTCCCATCATGCTTACCTGATGTGTTGTGGGAGATTCCAGTGCAGCCACATGGCACAATTTCTGACTTTACTTCTTCAAGCAACCTGATTCCAGTCCTCTGCAGTAGCTTCTGCCATAATTTCCCTTTGCATTCTGGTACATTTACCAAGCTGTACAGATGCTTTATACATCCAGACAGATGTCCTTTCACAGAATAGTATGCTACTGTGTACAGTGTTTGCCAGTCTGTTCCAGGGCTTCCTGATGTGCCCATAGATGAACAACTTGCCTTTATTTGAAAGAAGCTCTGTCTGCGTCTTAGATCTATAACCCTCAGTGCCAACGTACATGTGAAATGATGTGCATGGTGTTTTCCACACATGACGTTATTATTCTATAACGTAAACCTGAAGGAATGTATTTACTGTATCAGTATGGTTCACTAAGCCAACCTGTGTAATGAACCAAAGTGTCTGTAAATGTTAATAAACCCAGTGAACTACTTTGATATTGACTGTTAGCTTAGCAGCAAATATTTCCCCTGTGCTGGTCCATAATACAGGGGTTCTTTTTATGTGAGTAATAATAGAGGAAGCCAGAACACACATTTCCCACAATTACCTGTGGAACCAGGGGTGCTTGTATTCATTTCTGGTTATAAAGAATAATTCTGTCTCTGGTATGGACCCCTGCTAATAAATAAAGGATGCAGCAGGTAGTCATTTACATAGGTATTTGGAAGCACTTTTATGGCTAAGCAACTTTTATGGCTAACTGGTGTTATTGTTTGCATAAGACCTTAACATGCATTCATGACTCTAGGTACCTTTGAATCTACTTGTACATAGTAGGCATTATCAACAGCAGAATTCCATCCATCTAAGTCTCAGCCTTGCAACCATTAAAGAGGCACTATAGTGCTGATATAACTGCACACATACATATAAAACTCCTTTATACTAAGCCAATTACTGACACAAACAGTTAAAAAAAAAATTTAGGAAAGAAATAATACTTGCCGTTTGTTTCCCTTAATTAGTTTTCCTGAGTTGACATTTTCCAAACCCCGTTGCCCCTCCTCTTTCTGTTATGTAAGTCAGGCAACATGAGAAGAAAAATCTACCTGACTGCTATTGGTTAAGCAGTGTGCTGACCTTTTGGCCGCATAAATTAAGTTAGAATGCAGGAGATTACAGAGGGAAAGCTAACTTGTGCACATGTGCAAATTAGTAAGTAGGGCAAATATGTCCATGGAAAACTGGCGAGTACATGTCACACACATATTTCCTGGTGTAGGAGTTTATCAGTGCTGCCTACTCAATCATCCTTCTTCAGATGAAACATGTACTGGGGAGAATGTTTCTCACTAAGGTATAGTACGGCATATGTAAAGATGTAATTTGTCTATAGTTTCCCTTTACGGGCTTAAATTCTCTCTACTGCTTCTATTGGGACAAAGAACCACTTGCGCTCCTGGAGATTCCAATTGACAGTATCTGCTACTTTAAGCATCTATCCTCAGTACTCCCACTGATGCTTCTTAATTTTGTTCCACCCCAAAGAGATAACTGCATTAAATTATAGAAGCCTAGTAACTCATAACAACCAAACAGCAGTTAACAGGAGCTAGGATAATGAAAGCCAACCTCTGAATTGTTAATATGGATTACTAAACCTGAACGATTACCTCTGTTGATGAATTCCCCCAGGTAGGCACATCTATAAAACGGAGAGCTTCACACTATCCTTTTATCCAAACCTAAAGATCAGGGCACAGGCGCAGCAAACCTAACTGTATTATTAGATGCTGGTAATATTAGAAATGATTTTGTAATAAGGTGTTATGGATATTGAAACATTATTAGTAAAAGTGCTGTAGTAAGACTACAGACTTTTGTCCCACAAGAACTCTAAAGATCCCAATGCTGGGTTGATGAATGAATTTGCCAGCTGACCGCCCTTTAAGGACTATAGCTAAGTAGGGTTAAAGGGAACCAGGTATTTAACAGCAGACTAACTGCAGTTAGCTGAAAACCACATTACTGACTACAGCTGGAGGTTGAGAATGGGAAATCCCCCTGTAGTCAAGTGATTGTTCCAGACATAGGAGTTGGTAGTGACAGAAAGTGAGACTGAGTTTAGTTGTGGGCAGTAGTGGGGAGCTTGACTACCACGGGAATAAATGGCTTGTAAAACAGCTGTGAACAGTAGAAACTGTTTAAACTGCTGCCGATAGAAGCTGCTGAACGCACCTTGTAAGCAAACAGGGCTGTGTACAGTGAAAGAACAGCCAGTGACATACCATCAGGCTATCACACACACCCATAATTCCTACAAGCCACAACCAAGCCTGGCAAAATGCAGACAGGAGAAAGCACAGGTGATTGGTGAGGAACAAACGAAAGGTAGAGGAGAGCAGTCTGAATTATAGAGAATGTGATATCACCAAGGATTAAACTAAATGGAAGATCAAAAAAATAGAACTAGATTTGTTTTACAAATGAAAAAAGAGCTCCCTAACACTGAATTACACCCTTTATTAACCAGATAAATGTGGAAGTGTGCTGGAGGTGGAGTAGAGCTTGAAAAGCTTTACTCTCTTGGTGTGAGAGTGACTGTTTGTCAAGGAGTGTCTAACTGCAAGATTTTAATATCTCAGATAATAATAGCATTACATCAGTAAAAAAAACAAAAAACTTTTTGTAGATGAAAAACATGAAAAACAAATGTTTTTTGCCTACAGTTCCCCTTTAACTGCATGTGTACATTCAGTAGGAAATGTGACCGGAAATTTGACCAACAGCAACAAAATAATCTCAGTCTGTAACCAACAGCGGCTATATTTCTTTTGTTAACACCTTTCCGCAGGCTAGCATTTATTAACTGCCAAGCAAAAATTATTATGCAAGAAATAAATTGAACTTTAATATTCAAGTAATTTACTTAGAGAAGCAGCACTGGGTCTACATTAGGTTATGACAAACTATTATCTGTTGAACCCATTTGTTAAACTGCGTAAGTGTTAGGCTGATGGTACGCGTTTATCATTACCCCTTTTCAATTGAAATTAGCAGCGATTTAACACCGCTAATAGTTTAAAACCGCATTACAATGGTTTAATAAGCAGCAATAGCCATGCATCTTACAGAATCATGAGTAGTACTTGGAAAGCAGACATTTGCATTCTCAAGCTGCAATCATACCTGTATAACATGGCTGTGACCATGTTTATAAGCATTAGGAGT
This sequence comes from Pipa parva, assembly GCA_019650415.1. Lineage (NCBI taxonomy): Eukaryota > Metazoa > Chordata > Amphibia > Anura > Pipidae > Pipa > Pipa parva. The sequence goes on from WMED01004838.1 coordinate 18,467, forward strand.
GGTGCCAATCATTTAATGGATCATCACTACAATTAGCTTAGAGAAGTCAAGTATATTTAGAATAATCAAAATAATTTTGAAATAATCAAAGTCAAAGTTTTGGGTGTGGCATATATATGCCGAAAAAATGCGGCACAGAGTGTTCCGAAGCCAGTGTATGCGTCTTATATGCTCGTGTGTCCGGAACTAGGTAAGTATCGTCAGCTTTCATCAAGCCATATTTAGCGTATCATATGCTCATGTGAACCCAGCTTCATTCATATGTTAGTAAATTACTTTTCCACAATCTTATCATTCAATTAATTTTAATCCTCAAATACAGTCACGAATACTAAATTACCCACTAAATGACAATAAGATAAAGATGCACAATATGAATTATGAGCTATTATTACAAAGACACAAATATATATATATATATATATATATATATATATATATATATATATATATATATATAGTATAGAGCGAGAGACAGATCATAAGTTAAAGGAGACCTAAAGTAAAAAAATAAAAAAGGACAGTTAAAATACTTCCCTTATGCAGAGCCAATTGATTACAGTCATAGCATGAGCTGTGCTATAATTAGCCGGCAGCCGAAGCTGAGAAGCCAGCGCGCAGCTCCTTCTTCTCCTTCCCCGGCTTCTACATCATCATGCTCATTGCAGGGAGCGTTCTCATTGGCCCCCGCAATGAATGTGATAATGTTTAAACCCTGAAACACCCGACGTGTAACAAGTTGGGAGAAGCTGCGGCTTTGGCTGCCAGTCAGCCAGTACTATGAAGAAGCATCGGCTGCCGGCTAATTACAGCACAACTCATGCTGTGACTGTAATCATTCGGCTCTGTACAAAGTAAGTATTTTAACTGTCTTTTTTTGTTTTTTACTTTAGTTCTTTAATGTGCTGATTTTTTTTTTTGTTACTATATTTCTAAGCTTATGCTAATTTTCTCAGAACAGTTAATATTAGTAGCATAGAAATTTATCTTAAAATAAATTATTAAAATATTTAATATTTTTCAGATCATTTCAGTATTTATATTTATGAGTATAAGGTCCATTTTGTTGCAGTGACCATCTACATTTGACATGGCATTGACTGTCCCTGATGATCCATGGAATCCCTGCATGGCTTGGGAAAACTTCAAAGAGAATCTTGTGAATCCTCGCTTTGAGAGCTACAGATTACCACTGCAAGCTAGGATTAATTTATAGTCCACAAGTACTCCCAGATTCCTCTCCATTATAGTCTCATTCTGTAGGGTGTATTATGCTTGCAAAGTTTTAGACCCTTGATCAGCGGTTCTCAACCTTCTAGGGGTGGCGACCCCCGGCGCTGACATCACTGCGCCGCGCGTGATGATGTTTCGGCCGAAACATCATCACTTACGCGCGTCACGTGGTGACGTTCGGCCGAAACGTCATCACGTAAGCACATCACGTGGTGGCGTTCAGCCAAAACGTCATCACCTATGCGCATCACTTGGTGACATTTTTGGTCGACGTCACCTGCAGGAACCCTTATAAGAAGGGTTCCTGCGGGCGCTTCCAGGTGCCGCGGTGGATCTCGACCCCCGCAGGGGTCGCAATCCACAGGTTGAGAACCGCTGCCCTAGATAGATAACTTACATTAATGTAATAATGTCTACATTAATCCTCATTTACCATGTAACTGCTGTGAGGCCATGAAGGAGTTAACCCTCGACGGACGATATGTTTCCTTTAAATATCGCTG
>WMED01004839.1:0-20202 GCA_019650415.1 Pipa parva
GGCGCCCCACCTGCAGTACCTCTGCGCCCCACCGGTGGGGCGCTCCCCACACTTTGAGAAACACTGAGCTAGAGCTTAATACTTAAATATCATTTATACTGAATACCATGCAGACATGCTGTTTACCTGAGCTGACCAGTGTTGCTTATTCACAAATGCTTGAAGAGCTATTTAATTATTGCAACAGTTCCTACATGGTGTTAAAGCACAAGCTTTCATTATGGTAGCCTTATTGATACATTTCTCTAAGCACATGAATAATTATATAAAGATTATAAGAGTAAATCTTAATTTTATTCTGCAGCCTGTGAAAGCAGTAATTGGTTTCTAGAAAAACATATCCTAAAAATTTAAAGTTGAAGAAATCTACATTGCCCCTGGGATAAAAATGAAAAAGTGTTGGTAACATAATTTCAAAAAGATTCTTTAAGTGCTGAGTACTTTACTTTAGTTTCTAATTTTATTTTTTTTGGCTGACAGTGGTTTCAGTTCCTCATGCTACAGCTCACCCTGTACTACTGTCAGTTTATAACCTATTTAAGTCTAAAGGAGAGCTAATGCTCATTCTGGGCAGGAATGATTTTTAGTAGTGGAATGTGATTATACTTTCCAAATTACCTCCTTTGCTCCAGTGCTGCCTTCTGATTCAAGATTTCACTGGTCTTCTTCTCTTCTGTTCCAGCACTGCAGTCCTTTATAAGTTCATGTCTCCTCTTCAAAATCGCCAATTGTTTTCTTCTGCACATGCTCGGTCAGCGATGTTGAAGAGGAAGCAGGAAGTGAAGAGGATTGCAGGGCAGGAATAGAAGAAAAGCAGATTGGTGAAATCTTGAAGCGGGAGCCAATGCTGTTGCAATGGAGGTGATCTATAAGTATCATTAGTTTCCACTATTAAGAATCACCCCTAGGCAGAACGAACATTACTTATTCTTTAATATTATAATAAGTCCAAAGCAGAGTTCAATCTCTAATGTAAAGTCCAACTTTCTCTTTTTTTTTTTAATGTTTTTGTGTTAATATGTTATTAGAGGTTTGTTAACCCTTTTTTTCTCACTTGCTAGGTATTGATGGTACGGTTTTCATCATTGTTTGATGCTAAGGAACGCAGTGTAACCTTTCTCAGTGGTAATAAGTACAGTGTTGATGAGTTAAGATCAATGGGAGCTGGGGATCTTCTTAACTCTGTTTTTGACTTCAGTGAGAAACTCAGCGCTTTGCAACTTAGTGAGGAAGAGATGAGCTTGTTCACAGCAGTTGTCCTGGTGTCTGCAGGTAAGGAAAGCAGTACTAAAGGAAAATTAAATGTTCCATATGCATCTATTTTTACCTCCAAAACTTATTTTGTTTGCTAAATTTACATGTAGACTAGGGCCCAATTGTACATTTGCTACATGCTGTTGTATGATTGTGGCAAAGTGCACAGAATGACCATAACATTACTGAGCATTTACCTCAGGCAGCACCAGCAACTGTGTCCAGCTGCAAAAGGCTTAGCTATGCAAATACTGCTGTCAAGAATGGCTGCCAACACCACTGAACACTGCAGTAACAAGTAATAAATAATGTGAAAGTTCCAGTATTTTTATGCAAAAACATGAAAATCATTATTTTAATAAGTTAAAAACCACACATCCAATCTTAAAGGGCGTATGACACACTGTGTTGTAAACAATGTTCCTAGATAACGTGTAGAGAAAAGTCGAGTATAGGTGATACCTTTTATTGGCTAAATGAATAGATTGGAAATGTGTTGTAACATTCCATATAGTAGAATCTCGTATGTATGTACAGTATTGGAATAAGGTGCCATAATATCCCTTGTATATCTCTTTATAATTATTGCATAGACACAGTGAGTTTGAGAAGATAATGGGAAATTAGGGAAACACATTAACACTCAGTGAGCTGAGAAGCACAAAATAATAAAGAAAATAGAGCAGAGGCCAAAATCTGTCTCACATTCTAAGCTACTAACATGGTCATGATAGTCCTAAAATGGTTACCTACAGACTCCCCAGTACCTGTTTGCTTATCAGTTAGTCCCAGACACATGGGCTTTGTGCTCTCGATCTTCTTCCAGTGTGCACTAGAAATAGAAAGAACTTATTAACTTTGACCCTTACTAAGAGCTCACTGGTATAGAGCAGTAGATACTGTAGGCTAGATCTAGCAGCAGTGCAATTGCTGAATTATCTTATACAGAATAATGTATAACAAGATACAAGATAGATGTTACAACAAGAAATGGCAGTTGACTGTATGTCAGATCCACAAGTAGATTGTCAGTTGTTATATCTTGCTTAGCGGATATCAGTAGTCTGACCTATAGCGGTATGTGTGCTTCTTGTCGATATTACCTACAGTGGTATAAGAGATCTTGCAGTCATGGTGCTTGAAGATGTGACCCACAGCGTCTACTGCTATATATACAAGTATATGTTTCTGTTTAATTTTGGAAGGGGATGGAGAGCAAGAAGATGACATTCCAGGATTGATCAGTTTAGCAATGGGAAGATTGAAAGTAACAAACAAAATAAACTTATCAATGCACATTCCCACATATGGGGCACATATTCATTTATTTAAATCAATACAATATATGTAAAGATAAATAGTGATGGAACAGTTCAGTTTCCAAAGTTAGTTGTCCATCTGATTGCCAGTGTTAAATAAAAGATTTTTGCAGTATAAATTATTTACTTATTTTCAGAGGTTTTTATTTCACAGTTACTATCGGAGCCTCATCCTCTCTTACCAATTTTTTCTTTAGCTGATCAGTTAGAAAAACAAGTGTGCAGCTGCTCTCTGAGGCCAGGTTCACACTGGCATAAATACGCCAGAGCACTTTAGAAAAGCGCGTCCTGAAAATATGCCGGCAAAATCAGGTCGGCGTATATTCATGACATGCTTTTCTATTGTACTTAACTGATTCAGTGTGAACACTCCCTAGGCTTTCGCGGCTCCTCCCGTTTGGCCGCATTCTTTGCATCACGTATGTACCCCCGTAGAATATGTGACAGCAAATGTTCACACACACTCGTGTTTAGTGCTAGTGTGGCCAGAACAGGTAAGTTGCATAGGATTTCGTGGCACACATTTGTTTTTGTTAAGCGCAGAGTATATGTTCTAGCATATTCATTCCCATGTGAACCTGGCCTGAGAGTGTACACCTGCAAGATTCTGATTGGTTATACAGAATTTGTAAATATTTCAGTCAGTTCTCCAAAAGAACTGGAGAAATCAAAGTAGATGAGAGAAAGAATGAACCTCAATAAGAAACTTTACATTTAAAAGCATTCAAAGTAGTAAATAAAATAGACTGAAAAAATGTATTTAATATAATATACTACAAAATACATTTCTTTAACAGTGACAAATATTGGCAAAGTTAATATAGCTTGTTTCAGAATTTCAACCTTGTAACTCCAAAAGAAGTTGTTACATCAGAGTTTAATATTTTTCAAGACTCCTCTTACCTTCCCTTTAAGCAAGATGTGAAACTATGCAGCTTATTTATCTAAGAGTAAATTCACACTTAGCCACAACAATTTGCCAATATTGTAGCAAAGTCAATTGTGCATATTCACTGTATATCAAATTGTTGTGGTAATGGGGTAAATTGTTGTGTGGAATTGTTACGTGTAATCAAGCGAATATTAGTAATGGTGAATTCATCATGAATTGGCATTTTATAGTAGAGTAGTGATATCATCTCTACATGGATCTGTTTAAAGGAGACACAGTCCGTAGAATAAATTTCTACAAGAATTTCTGTACACTATATAAATATATTAATACAAGAAAGGCCTGCTTCACCATCTTGTTGCAATTTGGTCAACAGTATTGTCGAAGGAGAGTAATCGTATAAATTACAACAATTCATACTTTATTTTCAATGGCAGACAATTCCTAGCTCATGTTTTCACTAGGTCAACACATTTTCTCTGCCTTTTTGAGTGAAATGTCACCAGAATCAGAGCCGGCTCTGGCTCTATTGGCGCCCTAGGCGCCCCCCTCCAACGGCGCCCCCCCTTCAGGCGCTGCCCCGCCCCCTCGACCGGCGGCCACGGCCCCTCCCCGACGACGCCCCCTCGCAAAACCCCGCCCCCTCCCTCGGCGCACCCATCCCGCGCCACCCCCTCTACCGGCGCCCCCATACCCTGGCGCCCATCCACCCGTGACGCCCCGCTCCCTCCCCGGCTCCCACCCACCCGCGACGCCACGCCCCCTCCCTGGCACTAGGGGCGCCCCCCTGGGCAGGAGGCGCCCCTAGCATTTGCCTACTCTGCCTAATGGCAGAGCCGGCACTGACCAGAATAGTTGCAGGAACTCTGCTGTAAGACCCCCAGACCCCAGTTTGCCACTTTCATTTGGTGAAGTCAAATCGGTGTGTTCATGCCATTGCTCCTTGGCAGATTTACACTTGGACATGTGTTGTTGAATTTCCAATGAAACTTCACAGACTAGTGCATACTGTATATATGCAATTGGTATAGTGTCACAAGCTGGGAAACAGTTTGCAGCATTGCAGAAATTAACAGTCTTAACAATAATATATAACAATTAACAGTCTTAGCTGAATATGCAAAGTTAGTGAAATGGCAAATTTGCATTTCTATGGGACGGTTTTCACTTTGATTAATATGTCCATGAATGTGTCTCTTACATTGATTAATATGTGTCTCTTACATTTCACAGCTGGCAAGTTTATGACAGACCTTTCCGTTTTTGTAACATAAACTATTTTTTTGCTGATGGTGGTGCTGAAATGTCTTTGCTAATTTTTTGTACTGTTTAAATTGTGAAGCAATGGAGGAACATCTTATATTTTCTTGATTGCTTACGCTGCTTAGCCTTGTACCATCAGATGTCATATGTATCCTATATATACTTGTACAGCTAATTATCATGTAGACTTATTTTATTGTTACTAACAAGCAAATTCATTTAGATCTCCAAGTGATTTTTCAGTGGCCAAATAAGGAGTCATGTTGTCAGTGAAATTAATTAACTTTGATTACTTTTGCTTAGTTACCTAGTTAATTTCTATTTTAATTTGTAGATCGCTCTGGTATTGAAAATGTAAATTCTGTTGAAGCACTTCAAGAGACATTGATTCGTGCACTAAGGACTTTAATCATGCGGAACCACCACAATGAAGCTTCTACTTTTACCAAGCTGCTACTGAAGCTACCTGACCTCCGCTCTCTTAATAACATGCACTCTGAAGAACTTTTGGCCTTTAAAATTCACCCATAGTCCTCTTAACATTTTAATATATTTTGTACATTGTGTGAGAGATACCAACCTTGTTAGGTGTATACCAGTAAATTTTGGGGTAGCCAAGCATTTGCTTGAAGTCATGGCACTTAATTAAATGTATGCAGAACTTGTACAGCAGGTTCCAGCAAGTGGTGGGGGGAATTCCAGTGAATTGAGTGTTTCACTTTATAGGTTTTTTATTTATGATTATGATTGTCAGAGGGACAGAAAACAAATGCTGAGTGCTTACTTTTAATTTACAGTAAGGTCATAGTCATCCAAATGTCAAGAAGAAATTAATCACACAACTGAAGTAAATTAGGAGTGATATGGTAATGAACTTTGCATTTAAGCACTTAAAAGGGTATGGCATGGTATGAAGTTGTTGCACCAAAAAAGGTTAACAAAAATATAGATTATTAGCGATACATTTTTTTATTCAACAAATGTACTGTATTAAGACAAAAGCTGTTTTGATAGCTTGCTCTTGACCTTTAATGGAAGTTAATTAAACCAAGAGTTATTTGTCTGTCTTTTTGTATCTGTTAAATAATTTTTTGCAGTATATATTACTAATTCTTTCCCTTTTTTTTTCAGTTTATATCCAGTTTCTTTCTGAAGCTCCCGTCTTTCACCTACTTCTTCTTCAGTGGTTCGGTTTGGATCTCTAAGTTCAGGATTTGAATGAAAGACTTGAAAATTTTAATAAACCAGTCAGAGTCTTGCAGGTCTGCAGTCTCCAAGACTTACTGCACACTTGCTCATTTATGTGGATCATGTTACTAAAGATATCAGAATGATCAACTGAAGTGGATGTAGGTGACAGAGGATGGGCTTCTGAAAATAAATTAATGTATATTGCAAAAAAAAATCATTTATATGACAGTGATAGTTACATGGGCAAATAACTGTTGGTAACCGGACATTAAACATAATTTATAGATGTATTGTGGAAATAGTATGTCATATTTCTGAATGCTTTACCAGTTTATAATCATCATAATGTGCCTCTACTGAAGCATTATGTATACTTTTCTGCCACACAAATACCTGGCACTTGTGAGTGATTGATTTTCTTAATATTTCTGTATATATATTTATATCCTCTTTTACTTAACTGTCTAGAAAATGTAAATATGCATAGCATGTGACAATATATCAACTTCCTCACAATATTTTAACCTGTGAAGGAAGTTGCCAAAATATCTTTGGAAAAAACAATATAGGATTTATAAAATGTACACACTTTCAATATCTATTGATACAATTACTAATTTTATTTTTTTTTTAAGTAAAAACTGTTCATGCTGCAGCATTATATTGCTTAGAAGCCTCCACTCAACAATATAAGGACTATTGAGAAGACCACAGCAATAATGAGTCCAGGCAAAAATTCAAGGGAAAACTAATACATCAGTGTACTTTTTAATATATAGTTCATGGCTTGTTGCTGTCGACAATTGGACAATTATAAAGAAATTCAAAGACTTTTCCCACTGAGGTTTTAAACAAACCTTTAGGATTTTGAATTTTTTTCTATGTGAGGGAATACAAAAGAAAATGAGCAGGCCGTTTATACTGCAACACTTTTTGTGATATTTGTTCATGGCCTGTGACTATTTACATGTTTCTTTGCTTGTTTGTAAAAATGTAGAAACATGTTCTTTGACAAGTTATCTATTGTTTTCTCAAAACGCACAAATGCTCTGTACAAAATACCAGTTCTTTGTAGGGAGAAGAATATCCTGTGAACTATTAGCATATTTAATTGTGTCCTACAAATGGGAAATAATGTGAAGTTCCTCTTGTGGCTTTTACGAACTTAGCTGTTGAAATGTCTCTAGCAGCCAACGAATAGTAGAAAGTTGGGCTCTCTTTGTGCAACTTATCTTTAGGTCTTTGTCATGTTATAAAAGACTTCTCTGTGGTACAGAAGCTTTAAAATGAAAAAAAAAAAAATGAAACCAGAAATTCTTTGAAAGTTATAGACTACCAATGTCCAATGATGCCTTACAAAGGGCTTTGGGACAGTTGTTTCATTTTATATTAGAGATCAGCAGGTGGATGGTTTCTGTATAATATGGAATTTGGAGGCGGGGAGCAGTATTATATTCAGAGTGCAGCCTGGCACTTTTAAACATTGCACCTATGTTTATATGTAGTATAGGAACACTACATATACTGTAACCAAAGCATTAAATACAGAGACTGCTGCAATTTAACCACTAGTTTTGCTTCTGAACATTTTTAGGTAGTGGCAGTTATTCAAAAGTATAGAGGTAAATTACTTTTTTGTACTTTACATCCTTCTACAACTGTGTATTGTTTTAGAGTTCAGACCTTTAAACATTTTCTTCTAATTGAATTATTGTACTGCTTGCTTCTTTGTGTATGGACTATAAACATACACACATTTTCTAACCATTATTTAGGAAAAGGCTTTTGGTATATTACTTCATTTGGGAATGCTGGGTTACATTTTATTTACTACAAACAAGAACATCTTCAGAATTCAAACAATGTCATATGATACAAATGTAATTAGGAATTACTTGGACACATATTTACTTTTATATAAGGTGTGTGCCATGGTATAAGACTGGTATATGTTTCCTGATTTGCAGCTACACCTTATTTTGAGTTATGTAGCATTCAGTAATACACTTAGTAACAGACACTTGTATATATGTGCACTTCACTCTTAATTTTTTTTTTTTTGGCTGGAATGAGTGATTAAGTGCTTTATTAACGATTTAATAGAAGGATGTTCTGATAATATATTTGCAGTTTATTTTCTCTTATCTTTTGACCTGTATCTGACATTAAGCCTTAACTAGGGTAAGTCTGAGGGGATAATTCATCGAGCAGCGAAGTGAGCTACAATCCGTTCGGCTCACTTCGCTAATAGTAGTATGCGCATGCTGATGTCCTGTACGTGGACATCAGCATGCGCATTAAAGGGATTCCTGTCTCGGCGAGGCAACTCTTTTGTTCTTGCCGAGACGGGAATCCCTTTAATGCACATGCTGATGTCCGCGTACAGGACATCAGCATGCGCATACTACTATTAGCGAAGGGAGCCGAACGGATCATAGCTCACTTCGCTGCTTGGTGAATTACCCCCTTAAATGTTCAGAGAAAACACTGAAAGAGTGCCTGTAGAGAGTTCTGGAAATTGTGCATCTATGTTATTTGTTATTGACTTAAATTTCTATTGTGCAACACTACCACAACCCATTCTTTATACTTCTTTTCAATTTAATACATTTACATTGATCAGAGTTCTTTTAAGATAGCACAGATAAAATCTACAAGTCCAGCAAACCACAATTTCACATTTTTTTACTTAGCTTCTAAGATGTGTTTTGCAAAGCTTGTAGTTTTAGCCCTGTGCATTCTTTGATTCTATTTGAAATCTTGTAACCTGATATTACCAAAAGGATTTGTAATATTATTTCTCCTGAGAGGCTTTGAAGGGAGGCAAATAATTCAGGCTTAAATGGGAGTACCTCCTTTGTATTTGGGTACGATATATCCAGCTTGACATTTCTCAGACAAGGTGATAGAGGCTCCATAAGATAAATTTGAACATCTGATATTAAATCTTCTGTACCAGAACTCAACATCTACAAAAGCACTGATAATTCAAGCAAGTTACTCAAGAAGTCCTTGGTAATATATGAATTTGTTAGTGCTACAGTAGTCTAGCTTTACTGTACTTTATTCTTGATAAAATTGTCATTATGGTGTTTATTAAAAAAAATTAAGGGCTCCAGGATTAAAATACTGTGCTAATGCGTGAACTGGAGCTTAGGGCTTTACTTCCTAAACCAGTGTTTTGAGAATATTTTCATAGTCCTAATCTTTCTACTATGATTACCACAAATATATGTATGTATAGGTAGCTAACAGCAAATATGGTACTGTATTTGCATTTGTAGGACAAACTATTGTTACTGTATTGGTCCACAAGAAAATCAACTTGGCTTTATTTGGTGACATGATAGTTCTGATTTATGTACAGAACTCTATACATCACATTGAGAGATAAGTGTAAGGCCACAACATGTCCACACATGTTACCATCTTCAGATCAACACAGCAAGGATACAAAAAAAGGTGCAGCAATCAAATGTTGATGGCCATGCTTCTCCTCAGTAGGACCCATATTATTCTGTGAAATATGTTGGCCCATTTAGGATATCATCAGCTCTAGCCAATTGTGAACTATGGAAGGGCATCATTTACAGGTAATGTGGTAATGTTATGTGACATAATTAGTGAAACTAGGGCATTAATCCTTTATTTATCAAAAAGTAATGTTTTTCATGCATTATTGTGTCTATTCTATTTTGTATAAAAAAATGAAATGAATGGGAAAAGGAATAATTTGGTTGTGTTTTCACTTATGTATTGGATATGTGTATAAATTGATTGAATAATTCACTAGTAAGTGAATTATCCTTTTAAATGCAAGTTTGGAACAGTAAAGCAGTCAGCTAATTCAAAAATGAATCTGTCTTACAACTTTTAGCAGCACTGGGACTATGGGTAGGAAATAAAGACAGTCATCTAAGGTGCCTCCATTTTAAATTAGAGGGGAATAGAGTGGAATAATTTGCATGTTGGAGGCATATTTTGTCATTCTTGCCTTGGATGGCAAAACACTTTGTCTAGATACTAACTTATAGCATCCTCTAAAATTTATTGCAGCAGAGCATGTAGGGTGAAATTTATTAAACTCTGAAAGACCGCTCATGATCTTTCTGAGTTTATCGTGCGAAATTTCACATTGTTCTCACGAGATTTTTTCAATCTCGTTTTTTTGATGGAAAGGTAGCCATACTAATAATGCAAAGTATGGCTACCTTTCCATCAAAAATTCGAAATAAAAAAATCTTGAGAGAACAATGCAAGATCTCGCGCGATAAACTCGGAAAGACCAAGAGCGATCTTTCTGAGTTTAGTAGATTTCGCCCTTAGATACATAAACTTAGGTGATACATGACTCTAAGGGAACACAAAATAAAACACTTTGACCAATGAAAACACAATATAAACTATCAGTTTAAAAGAAAATGTTGAATAACTTAGCATTGCTATGGTTAGCAGTTGAACCATCTGGATTTGTCACAGGAAAGAAAATAGGAAAGAAATTATTTAAAGCATGGCATATCCAGAGGACCTTACAAACTGTGAAAATCCATTATCCTCGGTTCTATTGGTAATGAAAATGCTAAGACCAATCCAAGCCGTATGTACTGTATTATGTATTGTCAATTTTAGAAATAAAATTATTCCGATTTGCATTTCTGGAAAAGAATTATGTACTGTAAGTAGTAATATGACCACTGTTGCCTGCAAAACTTAAGCAAAGTAAATAGTTATTCAATATAGATTGATTTTAGGCTATCAAAACCGTTAGCTGCTGAGAGGAAATGTTCTGCTGTTTTCCTTTAATGTTTGCTGAATGTACATACCTATAATTTCAATTAGATGGGTATATTTGTTTTGTTGAGACATGGTGAATGCAGATGTCATTTTATATAATGTATTTACAAGTGTGCGATTAAATGCATCTCAATAGGAAGTTACAAATGGATGAGCCAGTGTCTGTTGCTTGTTGTAAATGTATGATGAGGGAGACGTTGAAATGGTTTTTCCTATACTAATGACATTGCAGATGTAACACCGTTTAACTACACAATGGTAAATGGATCACATTTTCTGTTACTGTTATGTGTTCATAGCTTTTTTAATAAACAGCGTTACACAGTGACACCTGTGTTGTATTTTTTTTCTGATAGACTTACTTATGCTACAAATAACAGTTATTGACCCAGTTTACTAATAGGTTTTATTAGAAACTCACAAGTACTCTTAATATCCCCTTTCCGTTTTTGTTTTTACCAGCACCCTAAATTGGTGTTTAATGAAAACAATTTTACATTTAGTTGCTCATTCTCTAGAAATGTTAAGTTCAACATCTTAACTTGTGAACATCTTCAATTAATTTTATTTCACTGTATATTTTAGTACCTTCTAAACAAAGGAAAATGTACTCTTTTTATCAAGTGTTGCATCATTTATAAATGTTAAATAATTATGATACCACAACAGATCCTTGGGTGACATTCAGGATACAAATCACTGACCACAACACTCTGAGTTTCTGAATTCCTTTCTTCCTGCTACAGTGTGAAGTTTCTTAACTTCTCTCTTCCCCTCCTTCAGAACCTGCTTGCTTGACTCCATGCCTTCTTTTCTACTAAAGCGCTGCTCCTCTGCCTTTCTGCCAGCCCTAATACACCTGTTCAACTCTTCCTTGTCCTCTGGTATATTTCCTTCTTTATTCAAACAGGCCTGCATCAAACCCATCCTCAAAAAAGCAACACTGGACCCTCATTGCCTCTCTAACTACCATCCTATCTCTCTCTTGCTTTTAGCTTCTAAACTTCTGGAACATCTGGTGTGCACCCGCCTTACTAACTATTTGCATGCCCATCATCTCCTGGACCCTTTTCTGTCTGGTTTTCAGCCAGGGCGCTCTATGGAGACTGCTCTGTGCAAACTTGCAAATGATCTCCAGACAGCCAAAGACAAGGGACAATTTTCTATTCTTATCTTCCTGAACCTATCCTCTGTATTTGATACTGTTGATCCACTCCCTACTTGCTCAGATTCTCCATGTGCTTGGGGTCTGTAATCAAGCTGCATCTTGGCTGACCTACCTTTCAGATCACTCCTTCTTTGTCTCCCATGCTAATGATGCTTCCTCTCCTATCACTTAGTGTGGGGGTTCCTCCTTGGTTCCCTCCTGTTCTCTCTGTACACACTTTCCCTGGGTGATATCATCAGCTCATTTGGTCTTAAATACCACCTGTATGCAGATGACACCCAAATTTACTTATCTATCCCTGCGCTAACACCTGAAGTCAATACTAAAATCTCAAACTGTCTCCTGGCTATCTCCTCTTGGATGGCCCAGTGCAGTCTCAAAACTAAATCTTGATAAAACAACTGATTATTTTCCCAGTTAAATCTGGTCCTGCTCCCTCCTTTTCCATTACAGTTGATGATGTATGTATGTATGTATTTATAATTTTATTTATAAAGCGCCACAAATTTACGCAGTGCTGGACAATTCAGCAATACAAGTGCAATAGAGACATGGGAAAAGTGCATTAAACAATACAAGTAAAATATTACAGGGATACATCATTTTAAGTGCTAGGTTGTTGTTGACACATGAGATTAGAGGTGCCTGCCCAGTAAAGCTTACAATCTAAGTGGGAGGAAGACTTACATACACAGATAGGACAATAAGAGCTGTAGAATTTGTTGGGACTGAGGTCAATAAATACAAATAAATAGAACAATGTTGATAAATACAGTAGATGAATAAATAAATACAGATATTGCACATGAATAAATTAATGAAGATAAAACAGAATATGTACATAAAGTCAATGATAAGGATCAGTGCTAGTGCTCCAAACGATAGGACTTCAATTTGGTTTTGAACATGGAGAGGGAATGTTCCTGGTGAAGAAAATGGGGTAAAGAATTCCAGAGATGGGGGGCAATGAGAGAAAAGATTTTAAGATGAGAAAGGGCAGTATTAGTACGTGGCATGCAAAGCTGGTTGCTTTGAGAGGAGCGTAGTTGACATCGAGGAACATACAGACATACAAGTGAGGAAATGTAGGGTGGGACAACATAGTGAAGTGCCTTAAATGTTAAAATGAGAACACTGTAAATTATTCTTTTACTTATGGGAAGCCAGGGAGCAGAGAGTGATTGGGAGAAGGGAGAGAGAATTCTGAAAGCAGAGTTTAGAATAGACTGCAGTGGGGAGAGGTAGGAAACAGGAAGGCCAGATAGAAGAACATTTCAGTAGTCCAAGTGGGACAGGACGAGAGCATGCATGAGGGTATTAACAGTGGAGCGATAGAGAAAGGAGTGGATCTTGGCAATGTTACAAAGAAACAATCGACAGGATTTAGCAGTGGAAGAGATGTGTATAGAGAAGGAAAGAGCAGAGTCAAAAGTCACTCCAAAACAAGGAATAGAGGTTGCAAGGAACGGGACCAGGTTTTGATGTCATCATTAACCCTGTTACTTCTGCATGTTGTCTTGGGGTGACTTTTGACTCTGCTCTTTCCGTCTGTAAGCACATTGCTACCACTGCTAAAAACTGTCACTTTTTCCTTCATAAGGTTTCCAAGATCCATCCATTTCTCTCTCTCAGGCCACAGCTAACACCCTCATGTGTGCCCTCGTTTTATCCCGCTTGGATTTTTGCAATGCCCTTCTAAATGGCCTAACAGTTTCTCATCTTTCCCCGCTCGTCTATTCTAAATTCTTCTGCTAGAATAATCTCCCTCTCTCCCCCGAAGTCTTTCTCACAACTCCTATCTGCTTCTTGGATCCCAGTTAATAAACATATTATTTCCAGTGTCCTACTTTTGACATTTAAATCGCTTCACTCTGTTGTCCCTCCCTACATATCTTCTCTTGTTTGCGCCTAGCCATCAACTCCGCTCTTTACAAGGCAACCTTCTTCAGGAACCTCTCACCAAGACTGCCCGTTCTCATCTTAAACCCTTCTCTCTTGCTGCTCCTTATCTTTGGAATTCTATACCCCTCTATGTCTACCAAGAGCAATCCATCCATATCTTCAAATCTAAATTAAAATCTTACCTCTTGGAGGACTAGCACTGCTTTTTTATATTTATGCGACTATCTATTCAAAATATATATGTTTTATTTATTTTCTTAATTGGCACCTATAGCCAAATGAACTGTCATTTTATGCTACTGCACTTATTACCCTCCTATCTGTTTATGTAAGTCTTCCTCTTATTTACATTGTAAGCTCTATGGGGCAGGGACCTCCATCCTCTTGTTTCATTTATAGCCTGGCACTTAGAGTGATATATTTTCTTGATTAGATGTAATTTACTTCACTTGTTCTTTGTTACGCACTTCCCTTGTCTGTATTGTTGGATTGTACAGTGCTGCGTAACCTTGTGGCGCTTTATAAATAAAAATATAAATACATACATACTCTGCAGATAGCCCCTACCAGGATTCTATCATGGTGGTGTCTAGATCCTTGTAACTACTTCATTTAGTATCTTATGCTTTGGAAGAATTCCTGAAGAAAATTGTGTTTACAGAAAGTAAAAACATTTTAGAAAAAAGAAGGGTGTAATCTGAGCATTTTTGTCTCCATCCCATCTCACTTCCTGTATGCTGTATCCACAAACATCAGTTCTCAGTTTTTTAAAAGGGTCTTTTTTTTGCTTCCAATATAAACCACCATTTCTCTGCCTATGTACATTGAACATCATTAGATGGATTGTACTATATTCTCATTGGTACTAACTCTGCCTAATATCCCTCTCATTTCTATAGGTTCCAGCAGTTTTTGTGAATACACAGCTAAATCAGGATCAGATCCATGTGTCTTTAAAAACAAACATCCTGAAAGGATTGTAAAATGAGCAACATCCATGCTCACTCGCTAATATTGATTTGCTAACTATTTAAGTCCTGCTATTCAAGTCCTGGCATACAAGTCAACTGTAGAGTAACTGCACAGAATGCCAAGTTCTGAGTTCAGAAATAGACAGGACTAAAGGGTGTTTTAACAGCAAAGTGTAAGGAAAAATCCTAGAAAACAGAAGCTAATGACAAAACATGAGTGGAATAATATATGGAAGAACTTCCAGAAGAAGTAGTGGGATGGTTGTAAGTGAGCTGCCCCTCTGTGGAACATCGGTTGAGAATCAATCTCATTGTGGTACACACAAGGGTAGCTGGCTCCAATGACCCTGCAGCATCCTGAAAGGAAAAGGACCCTCTGGGAGTGCAGTTTACAGTTTTGAGAAAGGTTAGAAGCTGGCTTGACTGACACTAGGCCACACTGGAAGACTGCATGTTTCTGGAGAATTATGGAAACGGTCAGAGGCATGAGATTTAGATGCTCCCAAATACTTCCTGGAGGCAGGTGCTTGTGCCAGTGCAGTATTCTATGGCTGCAGGAAGGAAAATGTGGTGGGTAGAGTACTGTGCATACCTGCGTGGCTTCTAGGTCACACACCCCAAAAGCAGGCCTTGTACCCCACAATGGAATTGTGATTAATAAATACATTCCTATAATACACTACTGTTAATATTCACTGACAAAATGAAATGTTCACCTTTATTTATTGCACAGGAATATTATAGATAGTAGTCAGACTGGGAACTGAGATTTAGGCAAATTTTGTAAGATTGTTTAGTTATTTAAATATCTTTATTTTTAGATTGAGAAGAATGAAATGCTCCTTCTCCCAGAAGTAAGATTAAAAGTACAGTGTATATAAATCAGTGTGTAATGGTTATAATTCTAATAGATTGTGTTACTATGAAAACAGATTATTTTATAAAGGTAAATAGATCTGACTCTATGGACCTTTCAGTGATTTCTGCAATAATAATGCAAGGAGGAATATACTTTAGACACTGCAACTGAATATTTTTAGATTATTGTATAGAATTATTTGTCATTTATGTAATTGTTTGCACTGCTTTGAAATGCTATGTGTGTGATTGCCACTAGAGGGGGCTATCTGAATTAATAAGTAAGGATGGGTGATCTAATTTACTCCTATCATCAGAGTAGTACAGACCTTATTACAAACAAGGTATTATTTTTAGTATTACAATTAATTTAATCTGACAAAGTGGCCTGAAAGTCACCAGGATTAAATCAAGAGTAAACTGAAGAACAACACATTTTTTTTAAAGTGAAGCCACAAACATAAAGGGGAAATTTATAAAATTATATATATATATAATATGTATAAAATTTTATCCTTGTCCTCAAACAGATATAAAACATTATCATTTTAATGTGCTTCAGTGTTCCGGAAATTAATATTCATGTTTACATGCTTTCAGAAACATGGAATAAAGTCTATTTTATAGCGCCTGTGTCTACAAAGCCTTATATGCTCATAGCAACAGACAAAAGTACTGTATATAGCTGATAAAACATAGCTACAGTTACAGACTGGCTGATACATGGCTTTAACTCCCCTTTAAGAGAAAGTTTCCTGAGGGAAAAAGTACATATTATCTCAGTTATCTTCAGCCTCTGGATCTACACATGTTATTGTAAATGCGAGCAGTGTTTGGAGGCTGCTGGGAAATGTAGTCCATAATCCCTTTCACATTCTAAAAATGTAGCAAGTTCTAAATAACAGACTCTATGCACTTTGCATAAATGCATATATGTCAGCTAAAAGTGAAATCATCTGCAATTTAAAGGGGCACAATAGTGCAGATATAACTGCACACATACAAATAAAACTCCTTTATACTAAGCCAATCACTAACACAAACAGTTAAAAAAAATTTCAAGAAGAAATTGTAACTGGATAGTGACGGTATTTACTAAGAAATCTCCACTAAGTCACACTTATCATGTCACACTAAGGGGGTAATTCAGCAAGCAGCGAAGTGAGCTCCGAAGCGTTCGACTCACTTTGCAAATGGTATCATGCACATGCTGATGTCCTGTACGCGGGCATCAGCATGTGCATTAAAGGGATTCCCGTCTCAGCGAGACTGAAAGAGTTGCCTCGCCGAGACGGGAATCCCTTTAATGCACATGCTGTTATCCGTGCGCAGGACATCAGCATGCGCATAATACCATTTGTGAAGTGAGCCGAACGCTTCGGAGCTCACTTTGCTGAATGCTGAATTAACCCCTAAGACTCCGGAGGGCGAAATTTATTAAAAGCGATAGCATCGATATTGAATTTCAGCCGAACCATTGATTTCAATGGCAGAACGGCTGAAATTTCGAAATCGATATGGGTAAAATTCCGATATCGCGATATTGATGTTACCGATATCGCGATATCAGTAAAAACCCGTTCGAGTTGAGCCTTGCCGAGACTGAAATCCCTTTAAAGCGTTAGCTGATGTCCGCGTGCAGGACATCGGCGAACGTGTAACAGTCTCTGCAAAGGATTGGAGGGTAAGTTTGCTCTTTGCTGAATTACACCCTTAGAGATCAACAAAGAGAAATTATTAGTTTTGGTGAAACTTGGGACTACCAAATTTTTACCAGGGTTACACTATTCTTGCAGTTTGTTTTGCTGATTAGTTCTAATGAGAGCTGACATTTTGTCCTTCCCCACTCCCCTCCCCTTTGCCTCTTGCAAGTTAGGAAACATGAGAAAAAAAAGCTGCCTAACTGCTATTGGTTAAGCAGTGTGCTGACCTTTAGGCCTCATCAATCATGCTTGTCTACATTTCTACACAGCACAGAATGGAGGAGATTACAAAGGCTGGGGCTCCAGAAAGCTAATTTGTGCGCAGGTGTTAATTAGTAAATAGGGCAAAAATGTCCGGGGGAGGTTACCTTTTCAGTGGATCTGTTTGCGATGATGCATTTCCGGTCTATGACGTGTTTTACGTCATTTCCTGCAATGTGGTGTTTAAATAACCGGAATTTGGAGCAATGGAGTCTGTACCACTGGAGTCCCTGAGGAAGTTGCAACTTGGCGACGAAACACGTAGGACTTGGACTTTGATGAGAACCGGTCATTGCAAACTCATTGCCGTTTATCGTTTTATATGTGATTGTTTTTAAAGATGTACAGCTTGTAAGTATGATCTAAAGCAGTTTAAAATA
This sequence comes from Pipa parva, assembly GCA_019650415.1. Taxonomy (NCBI): domain Eukaryota; kingdom Metazoa; phylum Chordata; class Amphibia; order Anura; family Pipidae; genus Pipa; species Pipa parva. The sequence continues at coordinate 17,957 of WMED01004839.1, forward strand.
AATCTATCTTGGATTTTACGCCATATTAGCGTTTATTCCTTTTAAGTTGCTATTCACGTTGGAAGTGCCTTTACATCATCATATGGAAAAAGCTGGCTCATGTGTCACCTACATCCCTGAAATCCATTGTGAGGAATCGCTACAGATATTTGTTTATCAACGCTTTGCTTACTTGTGAATCTGGTAAGCGCATTATACAGTATATAGTAGTGTAAAAGTTTCACACGGTTACTTTGGTGATTGGTTCATCACAGCGATCTATTTCAGCTGCTTTCAAGACCTTTTGTCTCACACTGATAGTTCACTTTTTTCATATATACTATTTGTGGACGTTTGGGTCTATTCACTATTCTAAAAGTTTTTTATTTTGGTAATGCACTATTAGTGCTTCTATTTTTGCGCCCCTTCACAGATAGTCGTTTTCTGGACTATGTTTGTTAAATTCGACAGATGAATTTACTCTTTAGTCAACGTGGCCCTAATTTGCCATGCCACAAAAATTAATGAGTACATAGAGTATGAGAAGTGGCAAATGAATGCATCTACGCAATTGTTTGGATTTTGATGAATAATCACCTGTGGATCCATACTTATCCTATGTGGGATAGTTTATTAATTAGAGAATCCTTTTTGCATATCAACATAATTCTGGGGCTAAACATCTCCCTAAAAATGTAGGAGCACACAACTAAAGCAAGGAATGGGACTATAGGAAACTAGAAACATCTTAAAGTAACAAACTTGGAACCCACATAACTTCTTTTAGAAAGTAACAAACACATTTACTAATGTATTTCATGGTATATTCACTCGCAGTATTGTTCATTTATATATGAAATGTAACATGAAGACAGATGAATGGATATTTCTCTACTAAAAACAATACAGTTGTAACAAAAAGGGAAGAACACTGGGATTTAACCAAATGCTTAAAGTACTTTGACATGACTGACTATTTGAGGGATTTGGGGACTACAAGTTTTTAAGTATTGATTTTAGTCAAAGGCTGAATAAAGGAGACAGTTAAGTCCCATACTGGAAATCAATATATAGCTTTTCCAAGCCCCTCATGTTTAACCTTTCTATAGATCCAAAAGTAAGCAAACAAAATCTCAGAGACCAGCTGCCAATTTAATCTCATGGGGGGAAGAAAACTGCATTCTGTCCCAAACATTGGAACTTCTTTAATCAGTACTTAGAAAAATTCACTGTTCATTAGAAGGAGTACATGTTCCTATTAAGGGGCTTATTCATAATAGTGCAAATTCGACTGTCAGATTATATGTGCATCTCTTTGGGTCGCTATGTTCTGGTAGTCATGAATTTGCTACTCCTTATTCACTAAGTTGTTGATTCGTTTAGTGAAGCATTTAGTTTTTAATGAACACATTACGCTGCATTGGATCCCTGCCATCAACCGCCTTCTTTGCCACTTTAAAATGCCAAAATGAAATTGACAAATTCAACACCTTAATGAATTTGCATCTTTAACAGACTGACACTTGATGAATGGCTGAATTACATCTGCAAGCAAGAGAAAGGTTCCATAAGACTGTGACAATGGTAAGCACCTGAATGTCTCATAAGTTTCTCACGTTGCAGAGTTTGCTCAATAAGAGGTAATGGAGAAGTGGTGAATGGGAGTGAATTCAGACCTGTATGTGACGTTTCAGACTTCCACCAGTAATGCCCTAAATCTTACTGATGATTACTTGTGGCACTTATAGATTATCAGGCCTGCGGTAGGTTACAAACTGGATTGTCCTCCTACAGTGTTTATGGCAGCTTTGTAGACTAGAGATTAACATCAGTACTGCACAATCCGAACTGTAATTGGAGCTAGAAGGAAGAGTAATGTCAGTGACTACTGGTCAATGTGGAAAACACATTGAGTATCCAACAGATATTTATTTCAAACACAAAATAAATATCAAAAACAATACAGGAACAATAATGCTGTCAAAATTTGTGGAATCATGGTAAGGATGAAGATTCCCTTTAATAGTAAAATCTAATCAGGTTCAATAGCTTCAGAACAATATAGTCCTTGGAAAGTTTGTAGGCAGATCCTGTTCACAGGGGAGAAATATTAAAGCCAAATTCCAAAATCCAGGAATCATATTGCAAATATAATTGGTAACTGTGATAAAGAGTTTAGGTTTTTCCTTTTTATCTTCTTGTTGACATGACTTAGCAACCCTAGTACCTTGACTTAGCAACCCTAGTACCTTGACTTAGCAACCCTA
>WMED01004840.1:8998-20199 GCA_019650415.1 Pipa parva
TACTTCTCATTTATGGTTTTTCCCAGAAGACATGAGCTATTGAGCACTCAGGGCCATTGTTCCAGAACACAACTCCAGTGTTTAGGGAAGAAATAATACTTGCAGTTTGTTTCACTGTTTAGTTCTAAAGAGACCTGACATTTTGTCCTCCTCCGATCCCCCTCCCCTTTCCCTTTTGCAAGTCAGGCAACATGAGAAGAAAAAGTTGCCTGACTGCTATTGGTTAAGCAGTGTGCTGAGCTTTTGGCTGCATAAATTAAGTTGGAATGCAGGAGATTACAGAGGGAAAGCTGACTTGTGCACATCTGCGAAGTAGTAAGTAGGGCAAAAATGTCCGGGGAGGGTACCTTTTCATGGAAAACTGGATGGTACACATCACACAAACATTTCCTGGTGCAGGAGTTTATTAGTGCTGCTTACTCAATCATTCTGCGTCACATGAAACACCTACTGGGGAGAAACACTTCTCATTAAGCTATAATAATGCTACTATAGTAAAGATGTAAACTGACTATAGTTCCCCTTTAACCACACATCTTTGTATAACAGCACAAAGAACATTAAAAGAACAGTAACACTAAAAAATGTCAGAAGGTGAGTTAAATAAGGTGCTCCCCAATTGGATGATCTTCCATAATGATCCTTCATGAAGAGTTAAATGTTTCCTTAGTTCTCCAAACGTCCTGATCGAGCAAGAAAGTGTCCTGAAGCAGGGATTCAGCAAATTTGCCTATATCTCAGCTATTTAGCTGGTTCTGGTTTGCATCTTATATGAATCATGAATCAGCAGAGATCTCTCTGGGTTAGTCAAACATTCTCATAAACTGCAATCATTTCCATGAGCTTTGTGAATCAGATCATGAATTGACTTGTAAACTTAAAGTGCACCTGTCACCTCAAAACTCTAGTAATAATTTAGGCTCTACTAATGAAATAAACATTTTTGTAAATATATTTGTATTTAAAAAATGTACCTTTATACAGTATTTCTCTCTGTCATCTTCCCTCTCAGCCTGACTTTTCTTTCCCGAGTCGGGAAAGAATGATTGACATTATAGCTCCTCCATCAGATCCCTGCTAGATCGTAATTTAAGTGATCTGATTGGAGAAGCTATAATGTCAATCATCATTTAGCCCCACCCACCTGACATTCGGGAAAGAAAAGTCAGGCTGACAGGGAAGATGACAGAGAGAAACGCTGTATAAAGGTACATTTTTTTAATACATATATATTTACAAAACTATTTATTTCATTAGTAGAACTTAAATTATCTGTTGAGGTGACAGGTGCACTTTAACTTTTAGATTATCTCTACCAATAACCTTTTTTCATATGTTCTTGATATTTTTAATAGCTGTGTATTTTAGTTTGTTTTCAGTGTAACTAGATATCTTACTCATTACTTTCCAAAGAACACTGATTTCATAGACAAGTGTGGTCACTTTATCTCCAATTGTTGTAATGTCTCCTGATATACAAACTTGACATAAGCTTGCACGTATCTTGAAACAACACATTTCTATCCTGACAAACATTATACTGCATGTGGTCCAAAACTGATGCATTCATTAATTCCTCCTGACTAAGCCACATGGGAGAGATTTATGGCCTTATTGACTAACAGTCAAATAGTCACGTATAGCTCTGAATTCACATTTGATTGCCACTTCCTTATGTTTGCTTATTCAGCAAACTCTGGCATGTGGCAAATATTCATCTAATTCAGGCAGCCACGATAGTCACAATCTTAAGTAGCACTTCGTACTACTTTACTTATGTTTTTCAATGGATCAAATGCGACTAGTTGTACTGCTCCAAATTCACCCATTTGACTTTGCCACATCAGAGTAGCGAATTTGGGGGTTGATGGCAGGGCTCTGATGTGGTGTAAGGTGACTAGTCATTCAAAAGTGGCAAAGGCGACTTAAATGACATGACCTAGAGACCAGGTGACATAGAAATAGATGTATCATTAACTTACTGTTAGGGATACGGTGAGGATAACATAACTGCACTTCACTAGGTAAATTGTCATCAATTCACATGACTTTTCATCCTGCTTCTATGACTACAGCACACAATACATCTGACAGTATTCATCACTGCCCTCTTGTTTGACAAAACTATCTGGTGCTTAGTCCATAAGGAGAAGTGAATTTGTGACTAACTTCCAATGCGACTCAAATTATAGCAAAGTGAATTCGACAGGTGAATTCATCCTTTAGACAATAAGGCCCTAAGTCACTATTTACCCCGTGAGACAGGTTTAGAATAAGGCTTAGCATGAACCCTTCCTAAAGGTCTTTGACCAGAATAAATAGTGTTTGAATGTTTTCAGAGATAAAGTACTCTTCATCATTTATGATGAAAGTAATTTATTTTACAAAGGACCCAGAACTTAAACCAAAATAGAATTTTCTAGTAAAGTCATCATTAAATGAGACCCCCAGTCTGCGGGTCTTTGTCTGAAAAGGGGCATGGATTCACACGGAGCTGGCTTTGTCTGAACTAAAAGCCATCTTTGTCTATACAAGAACTTCCCACACATTCCATTGATACTGGGAGCTTCTCCAAAAGGTGGCTATTTGCATGGCAAATCTTAACCAAATAATTTATAGTCTTTGGTCTTTAGCAGTTGGCTTTTATTTTAAAATTATATAGCAAGGGGATGAAAAAAATAGAAAGGACTACTGGGAAAAGATACTTTTTTTTTTTACATTTCAGTATTAGGCAATTACTAGTTCATATTGTTTTCTAAGCTTTATGTGCCAACTTTTGCCAGAATTGTTGCAGGAACGCTGCCATAACCTTTCTAATTTGCCACTTTCATCTGTTTCATTTTGACACACGATTACTATCCGAAGAGCTGTTATATTTGCAGTGAATTCAGCACACCACAGAAAATAAAAGTCTGAGGGGGGTTATTCACTAAGGTGCGAATTCGACTGTCGAATTCACAAACAACGGGTTCCCATAGCAAACCCGTAACAATTTCCCCAGTGTAAAGTCATGACAATTTTTTAATGCTAAGATTGCGACAATTTTCCCATAATAAAGTCACGACTGCGAAAATATTCTCTTTATAAAGACGCGACTGCGACAGTAGCAGCCTATTGTGACTGCCTTTATCTGGCGAATTCGCACCTATACGCAACAATTCGGACTTTATTGAATAACCCCCTTTAGTGAATAAGCAAAATTAAGAGAGGTTGCATACTGTCACAAATACATGCATTTACTTGACAATTAGAACTTTGATAATAAACCTACTTTACACGGTTCTATAAAGCAGTGGTGTAACTTGAAGATGCTTCTCAACTTCCCTGTTTTGAGAAAAGAAAGGAAATAGAAGCAGTAGAGGATTCGTTCATTCTAAAGGCTCATTATAGTATGTTTGTACGGATTCTGTAGACTGAGGGGGTTATTCACTAAAGTCCAAATTGTTGCTTATAGGTGCGAATTCGCCAGATAAAGACAGTCGCAATAGGCTGCTACTGTCGCAGTCGCGTCTTTATAATGAGAATATTGTCGCAGTCGCAACTTTATTATGGGAAAATTGTCAAAATCTTAGCATTAAAAATTTGTTGCGACTTTACAATGGGGAAAATTGTCACGGATTTGCTATAGGAATCCGCTGTTTGCCAATTAGACAGTTGAATTCGCACCTTAGCGAATAACCCCCTGAATATCTACTTTTATATGTTTTTTTTCCCGCCCTCAAAAAAAGTTCTGTTAAATCCTGCTCAATCAAGAGATGTTTTTTAAAAAAAGGAAGAGCCCCACAGAGTTTGCTCCTTTATATTCTATTGTATTCTGCAAACATTTCTGTCTTATGCTCAGAGTTCCTTAACAACTCTCTCAACCTGAATCATTCAGGCCTTTAAATATAACAGCAGTTTTTAACCCTCTTCCTCTGCCAGTTGTTAATCTGTGATTTTTTTCCCACTTCCTGCTTCTTTTTCAAAAACATTGTAATGCAGACAGCAGAGTCTAAAAAGACTGCAAAGAATGCAGAGTGTACTGCCACACCAGAAACCCATTACTTTTTCTGAATATAAAACATTACGTCATAATTAGAGACATGTCGTTTTTTAGGCACCAATGTTTTGTACATCATTTGTACAGTATGTTAAGAAAGTTAGTTTAATACAAGGATAGTGAGGTAAAAGGTCACAGGGCAGGCATGTTCTTGCAAGCTTACGATGTAGAGGGTCAGGGGACAAGTGGTACATCAGGGGTCTGTAGAAGGACAGTATAGGATGGAAGGTATAGCTAAGGTGATTAAGAGGAGTCAATGGAGGTTTCTCTAAATAAGTAAGTTTTAAGGACCCAATTGCAGTGAATTGTAGGACAAAGTCTTAGAAGTGGAGAAGGAAAATTCCAGAAATGGGGAGGTTCCCCAGAGAAGTCTTGAATGCATAAGAGAAAGTTATGATTGAGGAGGAACAAAGGAGATCATGGATTAGAGGGGACACCAGGATGTGTATTTAGAAATATGAGATGTATGGAAGGACAAGCTTAAGAAGGGTATTAAAGATTAGTATATTTAATAGAGAGTATGTATGCCCAGTGAATAGACTGGCAGAAAGAGGCAAAAGGGAAGGAGCAGCTGGTATTGTGGATGAATATGGCTTTAGCATTCATTATAGACTGTAGTTAACTTAGCTGTTAGAGTGGGGGGCATAAACAAGGACATTAGTAGTGTCAGCTGTAAGGTACTGTTGGGATGTAGTGTAGGTGAAAGACACAAGGACATTAGTAGTGTCAGCTGTAAGGTACTGTTGGGATGTAGTGTAGGTGAAAGACACAAGGACGTTAGTAGTGTCAGCTGTAAGGCATTGTTGGGATGTAGTATAGGTGAAAGACACAAGAACTGGAGAGAGAAAAGATTTGAGGCATGAAAAAAGAGCATAATGAAAGATAACACCTAAATGGAAAAGTTGTTGTATAGAGGAGACTGAAGTATTATTGACGGTTTAGGATATTTCAGTTATGTGTATAGTAGTTGATGGAAAATGTCATGTTAATTTGATCCTTGTACCATCCTCCTCCTACAGACAGAGCTGACTTTGAAAATTACACTTTTCTTTCATATTTGGCTCCACTTCTTACTTAGCAACTGCCTTCCTTAGCAATTTCCCAGACTCGATGCCAGCCCTGGATACCTGTGTATTTCAGCTGTCCTCGCTAATCCATGCTTCCTTTTAGGACAACATTTAAGGCTTTATTAATTGAAGTCTAAACAGATGAATAAAGGTGTGGCTTCACCATATCATTGTGATAAAGTGGTGGGCTGATGACAAGGTTGGGTGTAAGGTGATTGTACAGTCTAATGACAAAGAAAATAAATCAAGCAGTGACAACATGACCTAGAGTTACCTATGATGTAGGTAACTCTAATACAGAGATAATAGCAGGTACCAAAATGAGACAAAGGGGTGACAATGTCCTTCCTTCAAATCAATTCTGCCTATTAATAGTATTTTGATAATATTTTAAGAAAGATACATTTATTGTGACATTTTCTTCTTTAAACAGATTCGTGAGAATCATGGATAAATGACATCACTTCACTTCGTTTGGTGAATTTGCATCAGTACAATGCTGCTATTGTTCAACTGACTCCCCTTGACTAGGCATTGGTACCTTGGTAACAGGTCGAATGGTGGTGATGCGCACACAGGAAGCAGCATGTGGCCTGCAACATGCGTGAACCTACCCCCCCCCCCCCCCCCCCCCACACACACACACACACACACCCACACCCTCCCGGTCCATCAAACCTATGCTGGAAAGGGAACTGGTCCTCGTTCCAGCAAAGGTTGGGGACCAAGCCAATGCAACTGGACACTCAACAGTATAACAGAGCACTCTGTAGTATAACAAAGCTAATGGAAATGTAACAAGGTTTTTATTCTGATAATGGAACATTGAATGAGTAAGCATTTTGGATAAGCCATCACAATGTTTAACTATTGAAGCTAACACAGGAATAAAATATCATTAGCAAGTATAGTATAGCATAGTGTAGAATATTTAAAGCTACACATAGATTGCATCACACAATATCTGCACAGCATATCAGGCTGTGCTGTCTTGCAACAGACCCTCAGATATGCAGACTCATAGGACGGTTACTGCAGAAAATAAACAGTAGTGCAAGTGGTGTTATTTATTAGAGCAGAGGGATAGCTATTATTATAATGTAGTACTAATCTTCCTTTGCCAGTCACCCATACTGTGGTATGTATTCACTGCATACAGTACTGAGTCCTCTCCTGGTTTATGACTATATTAAAGGACCAGTAACACTCACGTAAAAAAAATTCCCATTTGGTTAGAAAACATAGCAGTTATTCAAATACAGCACTTGTAAAAATGTTATCTTTGAAGTATTATAAATTAATTTTATTGCTGTCTGTTATTATTACTACCAATTGCAGCTATGCTGTTAAACACACCCCACCCCACCACATACTGATATGGCTTTACTTTTTAGATTATAAGATCTACAGGGCATGACCCTTCATCCTCTTATTTAAATTACTGCCTGGCACTTAATGAGTGGTGTATGTTCCTGATTTTATGCTTGTAATTTACTTTACTTGTACTATGTTAAGCCTTTCTCCCATGACTGCATTATAATTGTATTGTTGAACTGTACAGCACTGCGAATCCTAGCAGCACTTTATACAAATTTACATACAAACAATATGAACAGATTTTGAAATAAAAGTCTCCATTACTGAGAACAACATACAGTTGTCACTAAAAAAAAATGGTAAAAGATAAACAATTTTTTTTTCATTTAAAATCTACTATAGCCAGGGCCACGCTTGCCTGTATTGTAGCTAAGACTGAGGTCACACTAGCTGTTTTTAATTAGGCTCATTATTGTCTATGGTGCAAAACACAATAGCCTAAGTGGATTATCCCACAGGAAACAATGGAGACAATTTTTCCAGCTCAGCTGAAAAACAGCTAGTGTGTCCCTAAAGTCCTATTCTTAAAGCCAAATATCTTATTTACATTCTATAAACAATTTAGAATTTCTGGAAGCCCAGATCGAATAGATAGTGACTATATTTATTTTTTGGTGTTACTGTTCTTTTTAAGTGTTGCAAGCATGTTTCCAGTTTCAGAAATGGTGATATTGAGGAGCCAACACAGTTTAAGCTTAAATTTCATGGTTTGAAACAAGATGGACGGCATTCAAATATATCTTAGTTACAATTGTAAAATTGCATGCTGGTCCATAATATCCAATATTTTTACAGTGATTTATGAGACACTGCAACCTACTTAAATGAATATAGCCCTGGCACCATTATACAAAACTGTCTCAAACTGTGGAAAAGAACAATCTACTTTTATTAAAATAAGTTTGTCTCCCTAATACCACAATATTTAAATGCTTTCCATCACAATGAGCCTCAGTGTGTAACTCGCACATAGAGCTTTGCTGAGGTGATAAAATGGTAGGAAGTTGCAATGCACTTCCCTTTTCTCACAACTACAAAGTGCTACAGAGGAACCTAACTGGCTTGCTTATTTTGGCTGCTTATATATATTGTGTGAGTTGTAAAGGACAATAAGAGACATTCAGACTCCAGTAGTGATGTTTATTCTCTTCCCTTTGTAAAGCCCCATGCTCGCTATCGGAGCCAGTGGACACTATCACAAGATGTACGGTGTACAGTAGCTAGCAATGCAACAGTTTAATTTGAGACAGTCATCTTGCCAGTTTAAGTCATTACTTGTTGCTATGTTAAAGTAGGTGCTGTGGGATCACTATCAGGTTGTGTCTGTGGTTCAGAATGCGCATTGCTTTGTAAGGTATTGTGGCAGGGGATATTACTGATAACTTTTGCATTGTGGGTTTTTTTTCCACTGATGGAGAGCTCATGTTTATTACCCCTTAAAGTCATCAGAGCAGTCAAACCTCAAGCATTTGAAAAATTATTTTCTTACCAAATGTGCAAAACAATAACTGAGTTTGGGATCAAAGGGAAAGACATTACAGTTGTTTTAGACTCTGAAGTCATGGACAAAGGTAGAAGTTCACTTTCCACTAAGCCATGAGACCAAAAGTTACATCATGTTTTTAAAATATTGTTGCTTCAAGTTCCTATAACTGTCCTTACAACCTCCAAGTGCCTAGTACTGGGATAAAGGGCCTTATTGACTAAGGGTGGAATTCACTATCCTCCGAAGTGAGGTGCGTAGTCTTCGCCTCACTTCGGAATGACTGAGATGCGCATGCTGATGTCCTGCACGCGGACATCAGCATGCGCATTAAAGGGATCCCCGTCTCGGCAAGGCAACTCTTATGCTCTCGCCGAGACGGGAATCCCTTTAATGCGCATGCTGATGTCCGCACGCAGGACATCAGCATACGCATCTCAGTCATTCTGAAGTGAGGCGAAGACTACGCACCTCACTTCGGAGGATAGTGAATTCCCCCCTAAAGGTCAAATAGTCACGTAAAGCTCTGAATTCACATCTTCCCCATGTTCACTTATTGAGCAAACTCTGTGTTGTTGCAAATTCTGGTGATTACGATAGTCGCAATCTTACAAATCACTTTGCGTGAGCTTACACATGTAATTCTACTATTGACTAAGCTGCAGAGTGTGTTGAAGCGAATGCGACTAGGTGTACTGCTCTGAATTCACCTGTTTGACCTCCACTTCAGACTGGAAAATTGAGGGCTGATGGCAGGGATCTGCATTCTACTTCTATCTACACATTGCATCTGGCAACAATCACCACTGTCTGCTTGTTTGACAAGACTATTCACCACTTAGCCAATAATAAGAAGTGAATTTGTGACTATTTTGGTGATACCATTCAAATTGTAGTGAGGTGAATTCGACAGGTAAGAGGAGAATTCACCCTTAAGTCAATGAGGTCCAATGTGTGCATGTGCAATAGTTCATCCTCCAGAATCCACAACTTCACACAAATAACCCGGGAGCAACCCAGCCGTGTGGTCATTTTAGTGAAACCCTCAGATGCTGCATTTAATGCCTAATCCAAGTCCAAGCCGAGCAGCCAGTTTTCTATGAATTAATATGCATACATGTTTATATGTTGTTATCGATGCTTGTTACAGACACAGTTTATAAATATTGCATATATTTTAGAAAAAAAAAAAACCCTTTAATAAGGATATACTGTATCACTTTCATTTCACAGTCTATCACCAACCATGCAGAAAAAAAATGTTCAGTGCACCTGCAGCTGATTGACAGAATGTAAAATCCAATCATATGTGAGCAAATGGACCATGCAGAGTAAAAGGGGCAGGACTAACTGGTGTAAAATGCGAATTTTCTAAGAGAGATCACAAAAGGCAGTTCATAGGATGCAGAGTGAATTAGGAGAAGTGACCGATGAAGAAGATGAAACATTCGTTTGTTTCAAAATTATGTTTTTACACAGGAAAGTGGGATGATTACGTTATAAACAACTAGTTGTAATGTTAGAACTAGCTATGCATATAAAGAGGAAAATGTACCCTTTCTGTAATTCATATATTAATAGACACCGAGGATTTCCATGACCATATGGAACTCCAAGACGACTTTTAATATCTTTATAAACTACAAAAGGGGGTACATTATCCTTTATTATACACAGGGCGGGTTTGGAAAACAAAATAAAATACATTTACACCTTGAAACCTAATTTTAGCACTTGATAAGTACCGTAAGCTTTTCTCATTTCATTTCTACATTCATTTCTTGCCTGTGCCACTGTATCACCCAGAATACTTAAAGGAGAACAAAAGGTATAAAATAATAAAAGAAGTATTACTTACCTTAACTTACCTTAATAATTTACCTTATTAACTTACCTTATATAGAATCTTTACAGCATGAACTGTAAAGTCAGACACAGAAGTCAGCACGAAGCTCCTCCCACTTGGTTCACCAGCAGTAAATGTCATCATGTTCATTGCAGGGGCCAATGAGAATGCTCCCGTCAATGAGTATGATGATGTGTGAGGCCGGTGAACCAAGTCGGCGAAGCTTCATGCTGGCTTCTCTGTCAGCCCACGCTGTGAAGTAAGCATCGGGTGCCGGGTAATTACTGCACTGTTCATGCTGTGAATGTAAGGATTCATCTCAATAAAAGGTAAGTTTTTTAATACTTTTTTTTTTTTTATATATACCTTTAGGTCTCCTTTAAGTTTATGGTTGTAGTGTTAGAAGTAGCTTGGTCAAAAAGACTATAATACCCATGAAGTCATGTCACTCACAAGAGGGTGTTAGTGTGGCAGAATCAGTTGGTGATAAGTTGTCGTTTTGTTTCACTTAAACTTATGTGCTGCACTGACACCATATTTCAGAAATTATTTAGGTTATTGCATATATTTTTCCTCCCAACGTACATTATTCCAATTGGACTCCAAGGGTTACATATACTGTATTATTTGAGTAGTTTAAAGCAAAAGAATGTGTGGCAGCTAATACCACATCCGCTAACTGGCCATGCCCTTTGTTCAAATAATTACAGACTGAAGTATGCTATGAAATGAAGTGCTGCTGTGTGACTCATAATATCATGCAAAGTGACATCACAAATGTCAGATTCAAAGTTTTAATAATAAAAAATATTTCATAGTTCTAGTCCCTGACTAGATGTGTCCTTCTATCTGTTGTGCCTATAGACACGGGCCTCTTCTTTCTGTAGGGGCATCTGTTAGTGCAAATGCATTATATTAGATTCTGCCCCAGATAATTATGGGCAATCCCAGCAGCCTCTTCTTCCCCACACACCAAAATGTACCAATAAAGGCATACACTTACGTTATGGGCTTTCCCAGCAGCCTCACCTTCTCCTCACAGAAATAATTTACCAATAAAGGCACATCCCATAATGTTATGGACATTCCTTGCAGCCTCACATTCCCCAGCATACCAAAATATACCCACAAAGACATTTAGGGGGCAATTCACCATTGTGCGAAGTAGTGTGAACAGTTCGGGCGACTGCGCCAGTCGCGAACACAAGAGAACTTAGCAATATTTTGCGTGCGCGTGCACGGGAATGTCTAATTACATTGATTATCCTACAAATTGAAGAGTCTATTATCTATTTTACTTCACCACTTCAAGGCGCCATGAAGTTAATACAAAAATAATATCGCTACAAATCAATTTGTTGAGTCAAAATAGTCGCGACTTCGCTTCTC
>WMED01004841.1:0-20197 GCA_019650415.1 Pipa parva
TAAACCAACCCCAAAATGTCCTTCCTCGTATCTCTTATAAACCAACCCCAAAATGCCCTTTGTGACATACCATTAGATACATCAGACACTTACTAATAAACCATATTGACAATGTCACCAGTAACATTATTGAAAATGGACACACCTGCATGATTTCCAGCTTGAATATCATTTAGCATTTAAACAGTTACAATCCATATAAAAATAAACTATGTACCACAATTAAACATTAATGGATTGCAGTCTTCAAAGGGAAAAGCTAATAGGAAAGAATGTTTATTTTTCTGTAAAAATAGTTTAATTGGTTTGTAATGGGGAACTGCCACTGGGATTTTTTTCTTAACAATCATCAATCTTAACCAAGAGGAACCCAGGGCCTCAAAGTGAAGTTCTATCTTATAAACACTCATACAGTACAAGCACATCCTGTGCACTCATTGAATTATACATTAAAATACATCATACAAAGTCTTGCACTCAGGTACATCTGTTATCACACTTAATTGCACATCTCTCTTCATTTGATATTAAGAGGTATCTGTGGATGTTTGAACAAGAGCCATTACTGGTGAAAATATTTTTTAGACATTTGTGCATTACAGCTTCACTATATAGGACAATTATGGAATAATGAATTCAATATAATTTTATGAGTACAGAAATAAAGTGAGTAATATAGAAGAGATACCAAAAGCCAGCTTTGTAGCTATGTTCTATTGTCTATCACATGACCAGGAGATGGGCAATAAGGTGTGATAACAGGTATCTCGGAGAGCAATGTGGATTCTCTTTTCATGCAGTGGCCTTGATTCTTTCTATCCATTAGGTAGCAGTGCTACTAGCGTTAGCCCATTATACTGTTAGTATTTACTAATACATGATCCAGTTTAATGTCTTTCACAAAAATTAGTAAAAAAACAGCTTAAAGTAGTGTCAACAGCAGCAAATCTTTACTTTGGAAAATTGATCAAAACATTAAAATTGCCCTGCCTATGTGGCAATGCGCATGCTGTGTTAACCCCTGCTTAACTACCCAGATAATTACAAATTATAATAATTATCCCCCACAGTATCAAGTGGGGGAATCAATGTTACATCACAAAAGATATTCAACTATGTAATGGTGGAAACACGGAGAGTGGCAGCTTCATGCATGATTCCCACCTGACATCTATTCCCAATTTCCAAGCACACTACCAATTACTGTTAAAATATCCAAGGATATACAATATAATCCAATGCTCAGAATGAATCTGTGTTCCTTACTCCACGAGAAATTTACAGTGCAGATGGGAATCTGCAAGGATATATGCTTGACATACAATAGAACTGTAGAACATAGAATAGAACATATAAATTACATGATGGGCATGCATGTTCTGCTATTTATTAAGATCACGGTTCACTAGAAACCCTACCCAGTGGTAAATGGACTATAAAATAAAGCACTTGTGACTGGTTATTACTCATAAAACTTTAAAAAATCCACTAGTTGTTACTGTCTTCAAAATATAACTCAGAACCAAATACATCCCTGGCCTGATGGAATATTAACGTAATGAAAGCAGCAGATCGATTTGTTGCTGGCACAAGGAAATTAAAAATGAACCATTTCCCAAAAAAACCCCAAAAACAGTATGATAAAAACAGATTTATTTTCCCTCATTATATTGGTTCACCACTGATAATTTACTGAAGGGAATGCCAAACAAAGATATCAACCACTCATTATAGCTCTGCCGGATTCTAAAGACTTCATATGTGTATGGCGCTGCCAGTCGAATTCTTTTCTTTAGCAGGAAATATTCACTAATCAAAGCATCTGTAAAGCTTTTGGGTGTGTTTCAGGGTCCATGGTACAAAATTAAAATCTACCCCCAACTACATGCAAACAAGATACTTTATGCCCCAATCACTACCATAATTTCAAAGTTCTGACCATGTGTTTTAACTCGGCATCAAGTCCTTGGAAGCTGATAACTGTGCAGTTGAGCTGGTAATGAAAATAGTAATATCATTTTAAAAATCTCCATCCACAGATAGCATACAAAGTACAGCCTGGGTTTCCATGTCTTTTAAAGTCACTGGACTGCAAACAATGTTATCTAAGCTTCACATTTTAAGTCTGAGAGTCCTTGATATCACCTTGGCTGATAAGATGAAAGCTAAGATATGCCCTTTGGAAAGGTCACAGTGTTACTATCCTTAGGGGAATATGCACACACTTTACTGACAGTTTCAGTAGTACAAATTGGACAGGTCAGGCTTCTGTGGTTATTGAAAACAGGACTCAGCTAAGTCCTACTTTGCTGATATAAAATATCAAGAGTGTGGGCTTCGGCTTTGATCCTTCCTCTCTTGTTGCATCTCTCTCCCTCTTATAGAAGTGACATTTCATTGGTATTCAGCCATGATTAAAATACATGCTAATTACTATATATAGTGAAACTATGTTTGCATAATAATTAAAAATAACTGTCTGGCATCTGTAAATGTGTATAAACAATGTCAAAAAGGCAGGAATAAAATGAGACAGATCTCCCTTGCCCTAAAAGGATATTTAGCTTCCAGAATGACGGCCGGCAGTAGCATTTTTTACTTTCTCTCTGTGGGCATATCAGCACCATGTAAACAAATGGGCTAATCTATAAGTATAGGCAGAACTGCATGTTGCCTTTTTCTCCTTGTTGGGGCTAGATTACCAATGAGCATATTTATCAGACTGAAAAATGTGTGTTGTTATTTTTATTTAAATGTACTCTCTAAAAGGTCTTGCAATCAACATTTATTAACACTAGACAAAATATTTGAAGAAATATCAAAGCACTGCTTCAATATTTTGCCAACATTCTTTATTGAGACTAAAAATAACCGTTTCTGCCTGATCTCAGCCTGCACTGTATAGTCATTTTGCAAGTGGTGTTGGAAGAAGTTTCATTATTGTGAAAATACTTATAATGCATCAGCTCATGTATTTTTAAAAATAAATGTATATTGAGTTTTCAGATATACATAATAAAAGCAGTAGGGATGGGACATCTCTTGAGGAGAAATGAGAACAGAAATATAGAGGAACGCCAAGAAATTTGAGGTTTTAGAGACTTTAACAGGTTTATGCCAATATCTAGTGGCAATTTAGTGACGCCCTAGTTTTTGGTAAGTTAAGGGAATGAGTTAGAGTTGAAAAAGAACATCCAGGCAGTTCAATGCTGAAATGCAGTCCTTGGCTTATGTTATGGTCATGGTGCACCTGAAACCTCAAAACTCGTATACTGGACTATGTTCTAGTAGTGACAGTGTCATTTCTCACTGTCTGTTTCCCTGTCAGCCTGACTTTTCTTCCTCAAGTTGGGTTAGGCGGGTTAAGAGGAAGCATCATATCTATGATTGACATTTACATTTATTCCCATAGCACATCCGCACCTGCAACAAATTTACAAAGTACAACTGCTACAATATTCCCATAGTAAAGTTGCGACTGCAACAATATTCTCGTAGTAAAGACGTGCAAGTACGAGATTTGGCTGAGGGAGAGAAGAATCACGTGTAATAGGGGGCGTGAAAATATTATTTGAGTGGCAGGTCCTTTCGAAAACAGCAGCTTCCAGATCTGTAAATCGGGACTACTTTACTGTAAGACCTACTGTACTTTATAATCTTAAATTTTTTTGTTTTTTTTGCAAATATACATTATTATTCAGCTAATCGATTGATTTACTTTACTTAAGATGAATGACTGCAAGCTGACAGGTGCACTTTACTTACTCCACTTCTTCTGCAGAACCACACAATGGTATCATGTCCAGTTATTTTTCAGAAACATTGTCTGGAAAAGCTGTTCAGCTTCTAAGACATACACTATGATTACTGAAGTCATGGAAATCCAAATACTATTCAACTAAACCAGGGATGGTAAACCTATGGCATGCGTGGGTACAAGCGCCATTGCCCCCGCTGCCTTCAGTGCAGGCCGCAGACCCGACCTGACAGTTTTCAGGCTGGATGCATGGCCTACACTGAAGGACCACTTGCTTGCTGGGGAGCTCTCCTCCCCCGACGCAGGTGCGATGATGTCACTCATCAGCGCCGGTAATTCAGGGGACGGCACTGGTGAGTGACGTCACCTTTTTGACAAAGGTGCCAAAAAGATTTGCCACCTCTGAACTAAGCAATTGCAGCAACCCCTTGGTAACTGAATAATGTTCTCAGACCTACACAGCCTCAAAAGTAAGCAGGAGATCTGATGCCCTGAAACATTTGTCATTTTTTCAGTAGGTAATGTAAGCAAATAGGCTCTTTGTTTTGTGGTAATGTTAAGTGTTCTTTGTTTGAAAAATGGATATTTTGTACTGATGCAAAGGACCTAATACCCACACAGGTGTAGTCTAGATGAAAGACCTCATCAATTCTGGAAAGAGGGAAATAGATAAAAGAGACCATTTCTTGTCGACACAACACTGGACCATGGTAAAACACTGCTAAAACTTTCTATTTATTGTAACTACCATATTTAAAAGAAAATCATGCACTGTAGAAATTAAATTAATATAGTTAAAATGTCAAAAAAGCAAGTAGTACCCAAGTTTTTAATGGTATCAGTGGGAAAAACACCTGAACAATGCCTGATATAGTGCTGAGGTGTTCCAAAATATCACCAAAGAGGGAATATATACCATTGTCCCTCAAGCTGCAATTGTAGAGGTGCACAAATACCCAGGGGAGCGTGGACTTATTAAATGAGCCGGGTGGTGGTGGGAATTAAATAAACACCTTGCTAAAATGGGCATCTCAAGTTGGATTGCCGAGGTGCATCTGCATACAAAAATTAATGTGACCCCGAGGAAGGAGAACTCTCAGATAGAGGGTTAATTGCCCACAAACTGGACAGCGTGGTCTCCACCATCCATACCAAACAAAATCTCCATTTTGCACAGTGCCAAAACAGCATATTCCTTATCAGATTAAAACAGAATTGGATTAACTACATGTTTGCACCAAGGAAAACACTGCATTTAAAACATTAATGCTCCTTTTGCTAGCTTTTTCAAGACTGCAAGCTTTGTGTTGATGCATTAGATAATAAATTTGTGAGTCTAAGAAAAGATGTAATGTAGAGAGCCTTTCTTTACAATATCTATAAGAGTTCAGCAGTGATCTGTAATTAATACTAACTGAATCCCAAAGGGTGAGTGTCTGTAGTGACTTTGAGAGTATGTCTGTAACTTTCTGTTGTGCATGTCTGGAAACCCAGAACAGTTGTTTAAGTGCTAATGGATGTAAAAAAATGATTCTCCATGGTCAGCCACAGCATTTCAGGAGCTCTATATGTAAGTTAAATGCTGAATGTCATCATATGAATAGCCAGATAATATTACTGGCTGTGTGGAACTCCCAGGCCTCTTGCTGAGTTAAGTCAAGATCACGGCTTAGGTGTCTCTAACCTTCCCAAGCAAAATAGAAAAATAGTACATTGCAAATTTACCCATAAGCGTTATTCACACATTTCAAATAGTTGATTATTCATAAAAATAAAGTAGGAGTGGGATAAGATATGCAATCCATGGAATCAGCATCAAATTCATAACTGCTGTGCAACCAAGAAGATCACAGGGACATCAAGTCTCTAGGACTCTGCTTAATTTAGCTAACACCGGTGTTATTATAATGGGAAAGGCCCGAGATTAAGAAGGTTGATTTTGTAAATTGAGATTTCTTTGGGAGAGAGATCTGCAGAGACCTAATTTTAAAAGAGGACTAAAAGCTGGAATCATAAGCTTCAGCAGAATTGCAGATTTTACTACAGACATAATAATGAGTAGATCAAATCTGCTGCCTTTTGATCCAAGGAATCAATTCTCTTCACCACCGCTATTCAAACATCACTGACCTTCCCCTGTCTTCCAACTCCACTGAAGACTTGTTTGGAAGCACAATTACCATTGCAACAATGCTTCTGCACATATGTATGATCATAACAGTGCTTGTATGTATACAGTCACTGGAGGTGCTCCTTTTAAAAGCTTTAGAATAGGGTTAACTGTGCAGAAATTTTGCTAGGTCTGGGCTAATTACTCAGGCAAGTGACTGCTACTGCTCAGGAAGAAAGGTAAAGTGATAATACTGCTGCACTGGCCCTAAATGATTCAATCACACAGCATCTTCATGAGAACTATTGGAATTGTAGTCTATTGACTTTTGGCAAAGGCTCCATGATCTGAGAGCAACTTTATGTACCTTATCTAACTAATTCAAATTTGTATTAATTGACCTCCCTACACCCAACAACTTTCATGGTTATATAATGAAGGGAGCAAGATTAGAACATGGCACATAGATATTGATAAAAACAAACAAACAGTAAAATGGAAAAACAGCAAATCAAGGGTAGTGGCAGATCTGGCACTGCACCAGGTTGGGTACAAGAAAGTAATGTGAATTTCAGGCCAGGTTGCAGGTGCAAGCTGGGATTCCACAATCCAGTGACATTACTCACACTGGACAGTTGGCTGTGTTGTTAGAACTGCAGTCTTGCAGCTCTGGATCCTGGGTTTTAATTCCACCCTTTGACCCTAGTCTTTGGCTACCTGCTTTTCTGTCCATGTGTGACTGAAGAGGGAAACTAGACTCTAGGCTCACAATTCAAGGTCTGAATGGAATTAATCATCTCTGTAATGCTCTGTGGAAGATTTCAGCACTGTATAAATAAGCACAATAAACAAATACATATCCTATGGTAAAAATCCATTTGCAATGTGGGTAAGAAGCCTGCTTTATGGGTGATGGCACGTGTCTCAGTGAAGAAATTTCAATTTAGTGCTCTTGTCACCATGTGAGCAAGCATACAGGCTAACTTCAGTTTTGAGCTGAACACTGTAGAGCATTGCTGCCCTGCTCCAACCTTTCATTTTTACCATCAGCACTCCGCTGAGCTTCTTAGGAATGTAAGATAAAAGGCTCATGTAAGGGCAGTGTCACACTATGCATTTAGATGTTGGAGACTTTTCACACACATTAAATTGAGACAAAGCATGACCAACCAATTTTTTCAGCCTAATGCTTACACAAAAAGTAGAAATGCATTTTGATGTGGCTGCCAATGCTTACAGTGGACTGTGTTTTCTCTGAATCTTGTTTTTTTCACATCTGTTTTGACACTTGCATCAAAATGCATGACACTGCCTTAAAAGTAGAAAAACCCTAAACAATTTTACTTTGAAATGTTCCATTTTATGTGCATAAAAGTAATAAAATAGTATTATATCAAAACTATTTCTGATTAGTACTAATGTGTACATGTAGAATGTGTGGAAAATACGGAATCCTGTATATTTCATGAACTAAAGGGAGTCTAAATGAGTTCATATGAAAGGACTATGAATAAGAATCAATAGATTTGGGTGTTGATTCCCAAACAATGCTGCAAATCATTTGCAGGTGCTGCACCCACAGCAATTACCGGTAATAAGGTACCTTTGATACATTACTCCAGGTGAAGTAAACCTATCAAAGCTAATCAATAATTAGATTGCTGTGAGTTACAACATCAATGAATGTTTGTTTGCTCATATATTTGCGAATTCGTCACTACGTTTATTAACTTAACTGAAGCCATAAGTCCTGGTTTCCACTGTATAACAGTAGAGAAGCAGTACAAAAGCAACCATTAAGGAATGGGGGCTAAACAACAGGCAAATATTTAAAAGAGCGGGTAAAAAGAGCAGTGTCCCATGATGTGTTTTAATAGTGGCATCAGAATTGCAACGACACATAGATATTCAGGCCATTTAATGTAATGGCAACTGCAACAAAATGCCTGGTGATATTTCGCAACTTTTTCCTGCAACAAAACATCATCTACCCCAGTGACGCTTATGGGTAAATTGGCAATACTTTTTGGTGTGGCACAATGATTTGCATTTTCTTTAAAAAGGCAGTAACGCAAAAAAAAAAAAAAAAAAATGCTTTAAATGTATATACTTAATATGTGCTTCCAAAAAGTCTGAATTGTGTCTACAAAGTATGATATTTAGCTTTAAAAATTGGGCTCAGTAAACTTCCTGAATACGTTTTATCTGAATTACATTAAAAAAACAAAAAGGGACTGGGAGAGTTCTGTTTAAAAACATGGCTGTTATCAGTAAAGATTAAAATACAACAGAAGGCAATAACATTCATAAATTCAGCTTTAAAGAAAACAAGTGATGCAAGTGCGGTATTTGCTATGCCGATGCTAATGGGAATTATTCTTTTCAGTGGTCACTAGTCCTTTAAATTGTTTTGCATTTTGACTAAAGCATTAAAATGCATCATGTGACACAGCCCTTAAAAGTGAAAAAAAAATTGTAACTAATAAAGGAAAGCATAATGATATCTATACACTCGCTGTTGGTCTAGAATCAACATTTCCACATAAATTAACCTGTGGCAAGAAACTGCAGCCATTTTTATGCAAATCCAACTCTTATTCCTATGATCTATGTCTAATGTAAAGAAATCTTCATATTCACAAAGAAAAACATTACAATCAAACGAAAAACCTGACACACGGCAGAGCAATGCCAGTTGAAAGCAGTGATTGCAGTAGCCTTTCACGACCGACGATTAAGAAAATGCAGCATCATGGGAACAACAAACAAACTTACAAAGGAGCAGGGTTATATAAAGGTAGATATAAGAGGTGGAATATAAAGACAAAGTGTCAAAATCAAAGTGGTCTTTATATATTTGGCACCAGAGCAAGTAGGCTGACTAGCTGGTTTCACAATTCTAAGGTCACTTCAGTAGCAAAAAAGGGTTTGTCATTTGTAGTGCAAGGTCACACAGTCCCAGATTAGCACATACTTTGTGGCAGGGGACTATTAAATGAAACACTGTCTCCTTTTCTAAAAAACTGAAAGAAGAGAATTCCGCACAGTTGAATTTGTTTGGGTGGGTGCAGTGTCTCCTACTGCATAAGGCAAAACCATGTCTTGTACTGAACAAGGCTAATTTGGTTAAAACGGTAAATAAAATGTAATTCCATTAAAACATAGCCTTTGTCTGGAAATAAATACAGTTCAGATGGAATAATATAAAAATACACAGCTTTCTTTTGTCAAAATGCTGGCAACATTCATAGCTGAACTTATTCTTTCTGGACATATAAGGCATTGTCTCCATAGGCAGTGCTTTCTTAAACCAGAAAACTTGGTAGTATTGCAACAGAAGAGGCAACAAACATTGTCCACTTCTTGATAAAACATTAGTAAAGAAATATATATATTTTAATTCTTTTTGGCCAACATGCCATTTCTAGCTCCTTCATGGTAAAAGTTAATTTCAACTGAACAGAACAATCTTATCTATTTACAAAATGAATACTAATCAATATTTGTGAACCATTAGTAAGCAGAAAAGGAAATTGTAAAACACATAACTATGAGCACTAATATCCATGGAAATCATAGGAAAATAAGGGAAAATAAAATAAAAAAAACTTAAAACTTTATTAAGTTTACACTGGAATTTGAATTATCCTGTGTAAATTCATTCGTTAAAATGATGCAAAATACCAATTAGAAATATAAACATATTTAAACACAAAACCTGTTCCTTATTAATTGTGCAGTTCATCTAAGAAACATATTGGAGTTTTAGATGCATAGAAATTGGAGTTTTGCCCAGTCGGTACAGGCAGCATTATACCTTACCTCTGCCCAGACACTCCACTTTCTAGAAAATACAGACTTCAAGCTTTTGGTACTTAAAAAAAAGTCTGAAAATTCAGAAGCTTTGTTCAGGTTAAGCAGACTAAGCAGTGACTGAACTATATGCAGAGAAATAAACAGGCTGTAGTGTTGCATTTTGTAGTCAAGTGCCTAAAGCAGAATTGTACACATGTACCTGTGTTGCCGTGTGCCTGAAAGTCACTCTGTACCATAATCTGTATTTTCTACTCATAGGGCAGGATTTGGATACTACACATTCTGCCACATTTACAATTTGGAAAATGTATTCACTTTCAGCAAAACCTCAACTTTCTAAAAAGGTTTTGTTAACGAAAACTAATCAACACTACATAACTGTTTTTGTGTGTGTGTGTGTGTGTGTGTGTGTGTGTGTGTGTGCGTGTGGGGTAAGGTCTGTTTGTTACATATTTTTTACTGCCGTCCCCAGACAAAAATCCATAAGAAATTATGATTTTGTCAGATTTAGAGATTACTCAACTTATTAAAAAAGACAAACCTAATTTAACAGTTTAATAGCAAATAGCAAATCCTTTATATTTCAAAGGAAAGCATACAATCTGGCCATGGCTGCTGCTAGCCTTTACTTTCCTTGTCACTTTCCCAGCTATTTTGCTCACCAGCACTTTATACCTTAAGTTCTCTAAAATATCAGTTTTAAGATAAGTAACTGAATGGTTTGTTTGATTATACATAGCTAGGCAATAGTTCCCTTGCATCCCAAGCTCTCCAGGCTCTAGTAAAAATAGCAACACCTTTTCTGTAAACTCTTGTTTTAAACTTCCTAATATGAGAGATTAGTAACATGAGCCAGAGCAAGTCATAGTTCACATCCTGACTACAATTCCCAGTGCCCTCTCAAGTCAAAAGCTACTAACCTTTCAATGAAAAATGTCTGAGTAGTTAGTAGAAAACAACCTGGTATTATGTCAAGTTACTCATTACCTGAATCTGATGGAACTGAAAATAACTGGCCAACATTCCAAATCTACACACTTTCATACGAATCCCAGTAAATGGTCAGACATTCTCATTAATCAATACTTGATGATGATGATCAAAAATCCCATCAAGTTAATGTAAGGTACAATGCATTATTAATGTTAGTTAAAAGGAGGCAGACACAATCAGGTAGTACCGTAAAACCTGATGCACAACATCCCGGAGGGGTCAATCAAGATTTTACGAGAACACTTAAGCACCACTAAACGGTGTGCCTACATTTACATTCATCTGTTATTCTATTCTTTTTTTAAATTTATCTTACGATACATCAAACATACAGAGTAGTGAACAATTCTTATACTTATCATATAGGTCAACAGTTCATCATAGTAGAGAGATTTTTAGAGACATGAATAAAATGGTATTTAACATATATATTGTATATAAGTTAAGTGATCGTGTTAGTCCACAGATGCACAAAAAAAAAAAAAGGATTATTGCACTAGGTGATAACTTTTTTATTGGACTAACAGTCGTTTTAAATAGACAAGCTTTCGAGAGATCCATACGACCCTTTATCAAAAGTATTGCTTGTGACTTGATAAAGAGAGTACAGAACTCTCAAAAGCTTGTCTGGTTAAAACAACTGTTAGTCCAATAAAATTGTATCACCAAGTAAATATAAATACATATATATATATATATATATACAGTATATATATATATATATATATATATAAAATGAGTATTGCAATACTTGGTGATACCTTTTTTATTAGATTAGATACACAAGCTTTCAAAGGTCTGTCCTCCCTTTCTCATGTCTCAAGCAATACTGAGTTTAGAAATTAGTTATGGCTTTGTAACTCACTTCTATATATATATATATATATATATATAGCAAGTATACAAACCCCTGGTCCTTAAGATATTACAATCATCTCATGATACTGCTTCATATAATATAGTTTATATAATATATTGCAAATTTTTACAACAACAAAAAAACAAAACTGTTTTGTTTATGGACTAAATTTCAAGATAGAAAAAAATGGTACTATGTTACAACTTACTGTATGTTGGCTATGTCTATGCATCTATAACGTTCTTATATTGAATACAATTGAAACCTCCAGGTAGATGAGATTCCCAGTACTTTTTAATAGATTACCTCTGCATCTTGATTCCGCAGCCTGTAGGTGTTCTCTAAACAGGTCAGAGTCCTGGGGTATAAAGTCTTCTCCTCCAGTAACAAATCAAGAAGCAAAGTCAGCTGGTCTGGGAGAATCTACAAAAAACATTTACATTTTGTCACTAGAGTATTTGAACATTCCAAACATAAAAAAACATAAGAAATATGTTTCTAGATGCCCCCCTTTACAGGGACATCTCAATTAGTCTATCTAAACAATTTCTTTAGAAATTAAAAAAAAACAGGTCATACATTTAATAAAATATAAGTTCTATTCCATAATTTTAGGAAAATATTTTTGTTTCCCTGTACTTTTCGATCTCCCTTATTTGTAAAGGATGGATAAAAACATTTCCCCATTGAAATCTGTCGATAAATACCTATCTGTTAACAGGGGAACACTTTGCAATGCTTTTCTATGAGGGTTCCTTCCATTACAGATCAATATCCACATCTCATTTTGATGGGAAAATATTTTGGACAAAGTGACAAATATTTTGCAAAAGTGACAGGACCATCTCCATGGAGAATATTGTGTTTTACCAGCCTGAGGAGAATTCTTTTGGCTGATAAAATTTCCTTAGACCAGTTAAGTAAATAGGAGAAAATATTAATATCATTAAAAATAGGCTGTTTCTCATGCATTTACTAGTCAAAAAACGTGTTTGGCTTTAGTTAATGTGCCCCAGCGTGTCATTATAATATGTACCAGAAAGACCTGTTAAAATAAATAGGGTTATTATTTTTTGTATTCCATTGTGATCACTGTTTTGTATATAAAATTTTAAATAAAAATATATACTTTTTTTTGTATTCTAGTTGCCATGTTTTTGTAAACAAAGACTTAACAGCTAAAAGTAAAAGATAAGTTAAGAAGGTACAAGTGTAAACTGTCTGGGTCAAAACAAGTCACCCAGACGACATGCTCTGAGGAATTTAGTGTTACTTATTTCAGGAATCTGAGCAACGAACATGCTCATTATGATTCAAGGTGGGGCACATTTCAGCATACTCCAAGAAGGAAGAATTACATTCTGTTTAACACTAGGAATGACTGTACTTTATGTGATTGCAACAAAACAGAACTTTTTGCTTTAATGAAACAAGTACTATGTTTCAGAAAGTTTTAGATGTTGTATAAAATATGCACATAAAAAAATAGCAGCAGTGAGGGTATTTCATTTATTCAAGTGTTTGGAAGCTGACCACTACTAAACTGACATTTATTTATTTCAAAGTAATTCTGAAATGTTTTACCATGATGCAAAACAATCCTCAGTACAAAATGTATTGAGATGTTTATTACAATTCTTCTACAGAAGCACCGGCAATATACCCACTGATTAAGAACCTTACCAGAAAAATATCACAAAATGAACGAATATATACGGACCAACTGTATTTCTTTAAAGCGTCTCAGCAATTTTAAACTTTAATACAGAAAAAGGACACTATAGAGAACAGGGACAACACTTCTATATAAATTAGTTTTTATTTAAATGTTACTGCTTTCTCAATGAACTGCAAAATCAGTTGGAGGTTAATAACTTAATTTGACAACATTAATGATAAGGCCCAAGACTGAATTTAAAAAGCCAGTGTAGCAGGACTGGTTGAATGTTTTTGCTTTTCAAATTCTCAAAAAAAAATTTTTTTTTCTAAATGAAATGACTTTTTACTTCGTTAATAGTAAATTCCCTAATGCACCTGTGTATTCAAATAAATTCTGCCTCATTTAACTCTGAAACTGCGCAATTTTGCTTCCTTTGTGCTAGACTGAAAGGGACGCGCCCTCATTATATTCCAAAAATAAACAAAAACATTCCTTTCCTTATTTATATAAAGTCAGGGTGGAATCAGCTTTTCCATTTCAGGTAAGAAAAATTGAATGCACAATTTTGTAAGTTAAGGGTAAAAGACCAATCAATGTAAAACTAAAAAAATACTACCTACTGTTGTACTGTAGTTTATTTAAAAGTCATATTATTGATTTGTGAAATTCAACTAATACACTAGGAGACCTCCTTCTTCTTTATGGACAGTTTATGTTGCAATCCTAATGATAGTTTAGGAACCTTTTTACCCTGGATGTCTTTAAGACTGAAAGTAGCCGATTGTTTTAGTGTAAACCCTTTATCCAGAGTGCAAAAACAATGAATAATAAATATATATTCTGGTGCAATGTACAGAGCTAATCATAAAATTTTGCCTCACAAATATTACTTATAGTTATAGTTACTTATAGTTAGTCATATTAAAAACACTCTACACCTTAATAGTAATAAACATACATGAAGTGCCACAATTTTTATAGACACTTGTCATTTTCTTAAACGTTACAAAGCTTTACTATTGCTGACGAAATGAGACTTGTTGATGAATTAAAGGTCTGGTGGATTTATAAACATAAGTTCGAGGCTGTAGCAGGCATGGAGGGCATTTTAAGCACTGAAGGTTAAGAATGAAATCTAATAAAATTGAAGTGAAACTCTCCAAAGGATTGAACAGTGAGTCTAAAAGGAAAGAGACACAGGCACAAAGTTACAGAAACATTTTGAGCTCACAGTACAGCGACTCCTTTCCTGATAACAAAATCTGAATACACATGGTGTCATATTT
This sequence comes from Pipa parva, assembly GCA_019650415.1. Lineage (NCBI taxonomy): Eukaryota > Metazoa > Chordata > Amphibia > Anura > Pipidae > Pipa > Pipa parva. Next base: position 14,482 of record WMED01004841.1, read on the forward strand.
AATGATGGATGAAAGATTTCACAAAATACTTTCTCAAATTATTTCAGTGAGAACCACAAAAGGGAATAAACATCCTGCTACTTGCAACCATGGAAAATGTAACTTTTTTTGTTTTGCAAACCTGGTGGCGGCTTCAGAACATGGTCCATCTGCTCAGCGGCTATGAAGACTACAAAAAAAAACAGACCACCCACACCTTTCAGATAATATCCGTCAATCCATATGTTACAGCAGGACAATTGAAGTCAGGGAGATTATTCTTAAAAAAAGCCATTTAAAACATTTAACTACTGACCTTTTCACAGGCATGAAATGTGACCCAAGTCTGCCTTTGACTGTCCACGATACCAGCAGGGCCACTTGCACTGCACCAGAGGAATGGTGATCCTACAAATCACACTACAGCTGGAATGCTGAATATTCCATTTGGTGGTGCCTGCACTTGAATGAAGGCATTGAAAGTCTTCTCTGAAGGAAAAATGTGCTGTGGACTAATGCAGCGAGCAATTGATAGTGGCTGTGTTTTCTATTATTACTCCATTATCACGCTGGGATCTGTGCCTAAATGAGGCATACTTCCTCCCTGATGCCATATCCTTTTATCCTGCCTGTAGTCTAAAAGTGGATCAATGGAAGTAATACATATGATGTCACTTCAATTTACAGCCACTGCCTCCCAGTTTCTCATAGTCTAGATAGATCAATTCTTTCCAAAAATGGTTAAGAAATGCTTAGGGAACTTCTTCTACCAGAAAAGGGTTCTCTGCTATATTTATCTAACTTACTACAGTGGGAACTGTTTATACAGTGTTTCAAAAAAAAAAAAACCGAAAAAAAAAAACCCAGGAGGTTGGGGGGAGAGAGTAAAACGTAATGGATGCGTATGCTGGCTCCGTTTCAATGCAAACAAGGCGTGCAACTAAATTAACCCTCTCTAGGGCAGGGATGCCAAACTCATTGCTCTAGAGCTGTTATGAACACCAATTCCCATCATCCTCCAACAATTAAATTCCCATCATCCTCCTCCCATCATCCTCCAACAATTATGGGAGTGAGGATGGCGAGAGTTGTCATCGCCAAGCATTATATCTACTAACTGGAGAAGCATATACCTCAGCGCTGTCCCATGTTTTCAGATCTTCTTCAAGCATGTATTTTTTTTGAATGTTACATTATTTTATTCTGATCAGTCCCTGTCAATAACTAAATATTTTCATGTCACATTGTATATATAATCTTTGTGTGAATATGTATGGCCTGCAAATACATAGCAAATGGTGCTCAAACTATTGCTCATACTATTTATAATACAAACTGTATACTGCAGATCCACATTTATAAAAACAATTTTTTTTAGTTGCTTTTAAAATCCTGCTAAATTCCGAAAACCTGGAACTCATTTTGCGGCTTACAATTAAAATTTCACATAGAGGCAAGCGAGTTTGGGAAAAACATTTTTTTACTAGATTTTCCATCTTATTTGATACTCTGCCTCTAGTGTGTCTGTGCATGCATTGTGCCCAGGCACTCATTAACAGATAGGAAAGCATCCTTCCAATATGAAGAGCCAGGATTTATTGAGCTCCCCATCTTTTAGTCTGCACCCAAGAGGAGAATAAAGAACACAGAGTCATGAAAACACAAGGCATGGTTGATTTGCCTTTAAGAGCTTTCTTCTGTTGGCTGCAAAGAGACAAAGCTTTCTCACACTTTTGTTCATCTTTTATCTTACCCGTATAAATAAGTGGAAAAAAAGGTCACTGGGTTTTGCATAAAACTGTGTGTGCTGGTTTAATGAGTACAAAAAAACTGCAGAAATGTACATTAAAAAACAACAAAATATAATAACAGTATATAATAACAAAGCAGACCTACACATTGTCTGCCACCCCTGCGTGTATATATATATATATATATATATATATATATATATATATACACACACATATACATACACAGAAATTAAATACAAAACACTGCCTTAGGGGGCACTGAATCAGGTCTATCCTCATTTACCAATTAACTTTAAGACTTCAAAGTCCTCAAACTGTATGTTGCCTCTTCTAAATATGCTCAATATTCCAAAAACAGGAGCAAATATATTTCTTAAAATGCTCAGAACAAGCAATGCCTGCTTAATCTGCTTTGGATGAGGCATTTTCTTTTGATAGCATCAGATATTTAACATTTTGGAGATCCCTAGATGGTGCTGTTTATCAATGTCTATGGAAAAGACTTCAGCTGAGGTATAGCTACATAGCATATATCTTGTATGGGTTTACAGGTTAAGTAAATAGTACATATGACCACAATTTTTTTATCCACCTTAAAATATATCATGGAGAATAAATACTGAGAATTTAATTTTTAGTCATTTCTAACAGAACATATGCACTCATCTCTTTCTACATATTTTACAACACATATCAGACTTCACCCTGATATAGATACTGCCCCCTACCTTCTTGTAACAAACTGCACTGCAATATGCAGGCACTCTTCAGATATTTACAGTGGAAAGATTGTTTTTTTTTTTAAATCAAAATCCAGAAAGCGTGCAGACAATCCAATACAAAAAAAAAGAAAAGTTATTATACTACAAAAATAATTGCTTGAAGATAAGTAAACAAATATTGAAATGACAGATTTATATGAGGTAGCTACATCGTTTAATTGTTCCTTCTTTTATCTTGTGCAATCTCAGAGAAACATGGTTGCACACACTGTAAATTATCTTTATTGGTAGTTGGGATTAGGAATAAGGGTGTTGGCATGCAATCTGATTGTGTAACTTTTAATAACACACGGATCTTTTTTGCACACTCATGCTGCATAATGCAGGGTTTAATTTTAGCAGGACCGTAGCAGGCGGGAAAATTCACCCTTCTACTCTCTCATCACTTTGCCCTCCAAACTTGTATGCTCCCTGCTCATCTGCACCAGGCTCCAGCTGATTTTCAATAAAGGAACACATGTTCATGGAATAATATCTTTGCATGACTAACATTGGCAAAGAAGAGATTTTCCAGCAGACTTTTGTTAAAGGGATATTATCAGCCCCAAATCTAAAGTTTTTAAATAATCTTATTTCATTTCTGACACATGCATAAACAACACTGCAGTATTTTTGATCAGAGTTTTTTTTATTATGATCAGAGGTATGTCTTATATGGATTGGGTTGATAAGCTTAATAGGCTGCAATGCTGGAAATAATTATTTATTTATCTATAGGGCTGTAACTTTCTGTCATAAAGATTTTCACTGGCATAGTCTGGCATGGACTGGCATGGACTGCACTGGTTAACAAACCAATGGAATAAAAAGTTTTACAGCTTTCTCCAAACTGTTTTTATCCCACTAAGCAGTATACAGTGTATTGAGAAATAAGGATTTTTTCTAGGCAATAATATACCTTTAAAAGGACAAAATTATATTTTAAAGTATACTGTATATTTATATTAGCGCTGAAAACTGATTTAATTTAATTTTTTTAAATTACCAGAAAAGTTAAAAGGATTGAGCTGCCTCTTTAAGAAGAAAAAGCACAAATAGAATACATTAAATTCTGAAAAAATATACAAGATGCAACTCACATACAAAGTCTTGTTTATCTGCTTTCAAGAAATTCTCTGGGTTTCACAAGGATTGTCTGCAGCTTGTGAATGGATGTACAAAATGGGTTCTTATCCTTGTAAAAGTCATAAGAGACTCCAAGCTCACAGGCAGAGTTTTACTGTGTTAGGTGCAGCATGCTGTGAAAGTGTGGCCATGCACCAACATTTTACATAAATTTGGGGCTTATTCATCAAAATGAAAATTCAACTGCCAAAGTAAACTCTCATCACTTTGGGTTGCTATGCACCAATTCTGTACCCCTCATTCACTAAACTTGTGAATAGTACTAGTGAAAGAGTGGTTCTTAGAGGATCTACCGCATACCCCTCTGTCAGGCGACAACCATTGCGAGACGCTGTGGTCTAAGCCTTCTTGATGCCAATTTTTTGAAACTGCGTAAAAATATTTAAGCTTGCATGGGGTAATGTTTATCAGTTTCATCTTTATCACACCTGATTATAACAAGCACATTCAGAAGCAGAAAAAAAAATTTTTTTTTGAAAATTTCAATTTATAAAAACTGCACAACTCCAGCGACTAAACAATAATACAGTGCTGTTTATTACTGTAAGAGATTATTTCAAATGGAAAGATTTTTAGGATGATCATGTGCCTCTAAGTGCATTGCACAGATTCATATGTAAAGCCTGATATTCCTCTGGATTTTACAAATATACAATATCTACATGGTCTAAGCACATTTTCACTGCCTTTAATGAAATATCATAGATTAAAGGAACATTATACTAGACAGGTACAGGAATATGTGTGAGAGATGCTTTGTTTAATATCTTTAGCCTGATTTTTGAAAATCTAATATTTTTATTTTAGACGCTGAGGATGCTGTTCCTTAGTATATAAGAGCCGAGGTTTCAATTTACCTCAGCAAAAATTTTGTAATATTTGGGTTGAGTTATCATGATATTACCTCCTGATTACCCTGGCAACTACCTAGCATCAGTATCTCACACGGGGTTATTCACTAAAGTCTGAATTGTTGCATATAGGTGTGAACTAACCAGCTAAAGACAGTCGCAATAGACTGATACTGTCGCAGTCGCGTCTTTATAATAAGAATATTGTCGCAGTCACGACTTTACTATGGAAATAGTTGCAGCAGCAGCAGCTTTAAAAATTGTCGCAGTTGCGACTTTACAATGGGGAAATTGTTGCGGTTGCATATTTGCTATGGGAATCTGCTGTTTGAGAATTCGACAGTTGAACTCACACCTTAGTGAATCACCCACTCAGTAGAGTTCATAATGAACTTGAATTTCTAACTAGAATTGGGAAAATAAATATACACATTTGGGTACTGTTACCTACAGAATACAGGAAATTATCCTGAACCTAAAATTTCCTTATCAAAAATAAGCAACTTGCAGATGGTTAACATTAAAGAAAAAAATACTTTTGTTTTCTATGAAATATGTGCTGCAACTTCAAAAAGGTTTAGCAAACACTAAACATTTTCATAAATGAAGATAATGTTAGTTAAAATAATTCTTTATTTTTCAGCATTGAACAAAACAAGAAAGTAACTTGGTCTCTTATTGTAAAGCAGTTTTAAACTGTATCCCAAGAAACAAGTACAACAGACTAATATGAAAAAGAGAAAACTTCATTTAAACAGTGTACTGTAACTTTAACAAGCTGAAATAGTTTTTGACAGTCACTAAGAGATAAGCAAAATAATTTCAATTAATCATTTTGTATAATTGAATATACTTTTTAGGCATAAGAGCAAGCAACTAGCATATTTCAGTAGTACTCATATCAAATAATGGTAACCTACAGTATGCTGATTCATGTCTGCTAGAACAACACTTAAGCACTACCTTACATTCAAAAGCTGAGGTTTGTTTGAATAATCTACTAAATTAAACTACTTTAATTGTCTGATTTATAACATTTTGAGGGTCTTAAGGGTCAAAACCAGGTAAGTTAAAATCTTAGTATTAGAATTTACATTAAAACTCCTGCAATTTATAACCTTTTAAATGACTAGTTATGACATCAGAACTAGCTTATAATTAAAGTGGTTGTCCACTTTTGAATTAATTTTTACTATTTCTTTGATTGTGATTATCTAAGACTGTT
>WMED01004842.1:0-20195 GCA_019650415.1 Pipa parva
TAACTGTATATAAGTGAATATTACATCCCTTTCTATGTCTCCCTGTCCCTAGTTCATGTGTAGTATTAATTGTCACTTTTGAATGAATGCCACATTGGATTTTTGCTATCAACCCCCAATTTGCCACTCTTGTTTGTTGAAGTCAAAACAGGTGATTTCGGAGCACTACGCCTTGTCGAATTCATGACTGCAACTGTCTCCGTTCTGCTTGGTCAATACACAAAGTAATGTGAAGAGCTCCGTAAATCCGTGACTATCCTAGTTTCCCAAATTAGACGCATATACGCCACATCGCAGAGTTTGCTCAATAAGTGAACATAGGAAATTGTTGATCAAATATAGATACATAGCTATACATGACTATTCAGCCTTTAGTCAATAAGGCCCCAGGCGGCAGAGGTACAGGGGGCTGCAACAGTTGCAGTATGTTTCTGGCCTATACATCCTCTGCGCATTAGCACTATAAACCCCTCCCAAGGGAATGCCACACCTCTGCCCTTATTGTCTCCCTAGCAAATACACCAAACATTATGTAACTTTTTATTTTTTAAGAGAGTGGCAACAGTACTGGGGACAGTGTGAGGTTCGAATATTTTTTTCCACTGCTGAAACCACCAGGTTTTCTCTCCAATTTCTACTCATTTTTCTCCACTCTGTCTTTACTGTCTTTTAATATCACCTTCCTCCCAGAGTCTGCTTGCTTTCATTCACAACTCTTTCTTTCAAAATACTTTGGATTTTTATGTAGATACACAGTAGCTGTAATAGAATTTGCTTGTGAATTGCAGTCATTTATAACTTTATAAATGTCTGCTTCTGACATCAGAGTATTGTCATAACTAGAAGCAAGTAGAACCTGTGCAAAATCTGGAACCTTGCTTCCTTAATAACTCAACTTCAGAGAGTACATCATACTGTTCCAGGAGCTTGTCCAGTAAGATCCAAACTGTGATCATGAACTGCGATGAAAAACGTAAAGAAACAGCTCATCCGGAAATATATTATTTATAATTATGGATTGCCCCATTTACTGCCATAAGATAAATAAAATGTATAACACTTTGTGGTGTTATCCTGTTATATTTCTAGGTAAGCTGTCTGTATTTTTATTTTTCTGTTGTTGCCAAGACACATTTTCCCCGGTCATGACTATTTTCCTACTCCCGCTTCATCTCTTTAGTCTCTGCATGTAGGATTATTTACCTGCCATTGTACTATGGCTGTTTTTTTTTATATTTTAAATACAATTGTCGCTGAGTCCTAGGGTGACCACTGCCACTGTACCCCACATAGTTACTTCCTAACACCAGATGGTGATTTACTGTATATTCCTTTAAGGAACCAGCATACCTCCCTTCTCTGTAAAATCTTTTCAAGGTCACTTTAATGTTGATATCTAATTCTTGCTCACTTCCTATTACTAACCAACTCTTCTGTCTGCAAAAATTATCCTTTTTAAGTGAAACTGCATCATGGGAATTGTAATTTTTCTGAACATGTCAGACAGTTGAGATTACGGCCCTAATTCACCATAGTGCAAAGTGAGCCGCGAAGCGTTCGGCTCACTTCGCACTTGGTGTTATGCGCATGCTTATGTCCTGTGCGCGGACATCAGCATGCACATTAAAGGGATTCCCCTCCCGGCGATGAGACTCGAGTGCTCTCGCCGGGAGGGGAACCCCTTTAATGCGCTCGCTGATGTCCGCGCACAGGACATCAGCATGCGCATAACACCATGTGCGAAGTGAGCCGAACGCTTCACGGCTCACTTCGTACTATGGTGAATTAGGGCCATCTACAGTATATGTTTCTTTCTATAAAATGGTGTTAATGATGCCAATTGGTCTTCCTTTCAGGGGGAGCTTGTATATGTGAACTATGCACGTACGGAAGACTTCCACTACTTAGAAAGAAATCTGAATATTAGCTGCCTAGGAAAGATTGTTATTGCCAGATATGGAAGGATTTTCAGAGGAAATAAGGTAAGTGTGCATCTATTCAATCAATCATTTGTTGAACAACTCAACCCCAATTCTACTCTTGTGTGGGTGGAGAAATCAACCATGAATCATCATTTACCAGATTGACTGGGTAAGGTTATAAATGTTTAACCCTGCTCTAAAAAAATAGATTAGCTTTGCTTTGCCCTCCACTGTAATTTTTGCACAATCCAACAGTAATTATAATGGACTATGCACCCAAGGCTGATCATCAATGGCTTTTTGTCTTTTCAACTTCTCTATTCAAGTGTCAATGTAGATAACCCAAGGTCTTTACACTATTCTGTAGAGTCTTGAGGTGCTTATCAATTCCGGCAACCGATTTAACTGTGTAGCTTTGTGCAATTACTAGACACTTGAGCTTATTATCTAAATATGCTAATGTAAACTGTTTTGAGCCATCAGTCCATATACTAGGGTAGTAATTATGTATGTTGCATGCTGAGTCTTCTGTTTGGACATTCTAAGCTGTTACTAGCTGAGCACAATCCTATATGAACCTAATTTTAGCATGACTGAAAAATAAGCCACCATGAAAGTGTTAAACATTCCATAGAAGCCATCTTGTTTTTCCATAAAGGTTTTCACGGTGTGGCTTTTTTAGTGCTGAGACCCATGGGAAAACAAGAGATCTGGAGCTCACTAATGAAATGATTTTATATTTGTATCTTTATTCCCATCTTAAATCTCTATGATTTTCTTGTATCTATCTTTTTTTTTTTTTGGTCTACTTGCTTTAGACTACCCTCATGAATATGCCATGATGGTTCACTTGGAAACTCCAAGAAGGCCCACTGAGGACAGGATGGAGTGGGATATTCCCCTGTATTTTGGTGGGATTTCCAGCTCATTTTACCCCACCAGACCATAAACTTGTTGATCTTTGATGGTCGCTCCAAACCTCTTCTTCTCAGAAACCTTTAATCCCTTTCTGGCACTGATGATACCTATCAAAATCAAGACATATCAGTTATGCAACTTTTATGTATGAGTCTGAATTTCAGGCTGTATTTCCTCTAGTAAATCATTGGCCCTGGATGGGTATTTTGTATTTTTATAGAAGTGATTTCAATAACTTCTTTTACTTACCCATGAATACTGCTTGTACACTTGCTTCTTGGTTTTGAGTAGAAATGCTATCTACATAACAGGTTTCATGTTTACTGAAGGACTTTCTGGTTCATTATTGTTCCCCCCCCACCCGGTTTCTTACTTTTTTTAAATGAAAGTTAATAAATGTAAATCTGAAAAAAAAGGGCTTGATATAGCAGTTCTATCTATAAAAACCGTGCTCTCCATGATGTGACTCTACAATTCAAAAACAGATGTTGAACTGCAGGCTAGATATCCCCCATACCAGTTTTACTGAAGGTCTTTCAGCAAAACAATCCTCTCCGTTCCAGGTATTTTATTACCCAGCAGAGCCTGGAGAGTTTCCGTTAAAGCACTGAGACATTGTTCTGTTTCTTTCTTCTGACTATTTTTTTTTTTTTTTTTTTTAATCTTTGTACTTTTGATAAATTCAGCACAAGCACTCTTCTGAGACATAGCCAAGCCATTTAAATCCAGCGTAGCGCGCTTGACAGCCACAGGAAAGCCAAAACTAATTCCAAAAAATTGTGTTTATGCTTTAAGTCACTTGCCAGATAAACATGAAAAGGAAGAAATGCCAACTTTGTATAAAGGATACCGCTACTGGATACATTCGCCACAAGCCTAAAGTATTTATTGTTCGCTGCGCATGAAACAGTGGAGGTTGCAAGATATGTTTAGAAAAACCTTGGGCAGTTTAGCTTAATATAAAGCTGTGTCCTGTCTGATGGTTCCTGGGCTGTAATAGAAACTCACTCACTCTCTCTCGCTCTCTACAATACAGATGACATTTATAGTCAGATTCCTATTATTTTACTGTCACGACTAAACTATGTGATCAACAGTAAGTTACCGATGCACAATTTAGAGATGAGCAGTTCATATTTGTGTTAATCTGAATAAATCTGGCGCTGTCAATCTAAGGCAGGTTTGAATTTCATCAGATTAAGCCATAATAGATACAAATTGCGGGGCTTTTTTTTTTTTTTTTTTTTAATATGTCATTAGGAACCTAGAATTTTTATTACATTTTGAAATTTTAAATCCAGACGTTGTTCACAGGTATATCCCAGCTGGCGCTGTGGAGTTCTGGCGCTATTTCAGCTTGGTTATGGGTTAATTGTGCTTTGCATAGTTTGAGGCCTGCGCTTAAATGAAAGATAACAGACGCCCTTTTTCAGGGTAAGACAGGGAGAGTTTTTGGAGAGGCAGAATTAAAAAAATAAGAAAGTAAGGCTTATATAGGGCTGCGCTCCGCAGCTTAATAAATTATATCTGCCCCAGTAATGGTAAAAACTATGGAAAGGTCTTTAATAGGCAGAGATACTTGTAAGGCTAATTTCACACTGGCGTATATACGCCGAGCATAAAAACAAAAATATCCGCTACATGTAAACTTATGGTACTTACCTTGTTCCAGCCACACTAACGTATGACATATATACGCTGCGTACGGAACACTTCATCTTGCATTCTTACTGGAGTATATGCGGCGTACACAAATTGCGGCCAGATGGAAGGAGCCGTGATCGCCGAGGGAGCGTTCACACTAAGGGGGTTATTCACTAAGGTGCAAATTCGACTGTTGAATTCGCAAACAGCGGATTCCCATAGCAAATCCACCACATTTTCCCCATTGTAAAGTCTCGACAATTTTTTAATGTTAAGATTGCGACAATTTTCCAATAATAAAGTCACGACTGCGACAATATTCTCATTATAAAGACACGACTGTAACTGCCTTTTGCGACTGTCTTTATCTGGCGAATTCCCTCCTATACGCAACAATTTGAACTTTAATAAATAACCCCCAGTCTGAGTCAGGTAAATACAATAGAAATATGCATCTAGACAATAAGCTGGACTGCAATACTCTGCTTATTTTTTTTAGACCCGTGTTTCTAAAATACGCATCGCATATGCGCTGTGTGTGAACTGGGCCTAAGATAACATTCTGAAAATAATCGTGAAACCATCTTCCTCTTCAGCCACTGATAATCGTCTGTAGAAAGGGGGATGCTTAAGAAGATTTGCTGACAAACTTCTGCCCTTTTATTCCCATTGCAGTAGTAAACTGTGCATAAAGGTTGACAATGTATTTAGGCTATGGGACACACTGACTACTTTGTAGCAGATGTTGATTTTAATTGTTATAATTATTATCTATGGTGCAAAACAAACTGGCCTGTGTGGATTAACCCATAGGAAACAACAGGTAGCTACAAAACAGTCAGTGTGCCTCCAGACATTGTCTGCCATTGTATGTCATATTTACCTGCTCTCCGTGTTTTCATGACACTTTATGCTATTAAGTTTCTATAATATTTATTATTATTCAAGGTTAGAAATGCACAAAAAGCTGGAGCCATTGGAATCATCCTCTTTTCCGACCCAGCGGATTACTGCGCTCCTGGCGTGGAGCCATATCCGGATGGCTGGAATCTCCCAGGTGGTGGAGCGCAACGTGGAAATGTCCTCAATCTGAATGGGGCTGGAGACCCTCTGACCCCTGGATATCCAGCAAAAGGTGCATGTGTATTAAAAATAGTAATATAAATCGCACAAGAGTGATTAGCGATAACAGCGAGAATGTAGAAAAAAAAACCCATTAATGGCAGTGCAGTGACTCAGGGGCTTATTCTCTAAAGTCTGAATTCGACTGTGGAATTCTCAAACAGCGGATTACCATAGCAAATCCGCGACTTCGACAATTCTCCCATTGTAAAGCCATGACTGCGACAATGTTCTCATGATAAAGATGTGATTACGAAAGTAGCAGTCTATTGCGACTGTCTTTAGCTGGCAAATTCACATCTTTACACAACAATTCGGATTTTAGAGAATAATCGTCTCAGTGGTTAGCACTGCTGCCTTGCAGCACTAGGTTCTGGGTTCAATTCCACCCTGGACTTCATCTGCATGGAGTTTGAATGTTTTCCCCGCACCTGCGTGGGTTTCCTCCGGGCACTCCGGTTTCCTCCCACAATCCAAACAACATGCTATACAGGTTAACTGACACACAACTAAATTGGCCCTAGTCGGTCTGTCTTTGGCTGTGTGACTCAATATGGAAACTAGATTGAATGCTCATAATTAATAACAAAGAAAACTGTACCATGTAATACATAGTATATGCAAATCATGGCACAGGCTGAAAATTACCCAGCGTAAACATTATTGGCATTTTGTTTGATATTATAAAAACAGGAGAGAGTTTACGATGGGTGAGCTGTTATACAATGAAACTCTGTATCTAAATTTTTTACTGTAATGCACACCCTATTATATTGTATACACACATTGTAATGTATGCCTTATGTTATATTATACACACACAATTTAATGCACACCTTGTGATATATTATACATACACAGTGTAATGCACACCTTGTGATATATTATACATACACAGTGTAATGCACGCCTTGTGTTATATTATACACACACAGTGTAATACACGCCTTGTGTTATATTATACACATACAGTGTAATGCATGCCTTGTGTTATATTATACACACACAGTGTAATGCACGCCTTGTGTTATATTATACACACACAGTGTAATGCACGCCTTGTGTTATATTATACACACACAGTGTAATGCACGCCTTGTGTTATATTATACACACACAGTGTAATGCACGCCTTGTGTTATATTATACACACACAGTGTAATGCACGCCTTGTGTTATATTATACACACACTGTGTAATGCACGCCTTGTGTTATATTATACACACACTGTGTCATGCACGCCTTGTGTTATATTATACACACACACCGTATAATGCACGCCTTGTGTTATATTATACACACACACCGTATAATGCACGTCTTGTGTTATATTATACACATGTCTTGTGCTATATTAGAAACAGTGTAATATATGCATTGTGTTACAGCACACACAGAGGGTAATATATGCATTGTGTTACACCACACACAGAGGGTAATATATGCATTGTGTTACACCACACACAGAGGGTAATATATGCATTGTGTTACACCACACACAGAGGGTAATATATGCATTGTGTTACACAGTTTATTGTTTTATGTTCCCAGAATACATGTATCGATATCAATTAAAAGATGGAATTGGGCTTCCTGGAATACCAGTACATCCTATAGGATACCATGATGCAGAGAATATACTCCGGTAAGCTGAAAATGAAGACAAATTTAGACATAAAATATACAAAATAGTGTTTAATATTTAGATTTAAAATGAAGTAATCATTGCATGGTTTATGTGTATACTGTAGAATATGGTTTTAGCCCCCATGTCTTGCTTCCATATGATTGGTTGATTATGTTACAGCCACATGGGTGGAACTCCTCCCCCAGACAAGAGTTGGATAGGAAGCCTGAATGTCTCTTACAATATTGGCCCAGGATATAGTGGAAGTCGCGCATCACAGTAAGTATTTGTGTTTCTGTTGATTAGTGATTTAATTGCCTTAGAAAACTTACTTGGAATTGCTGATTTGTATTATTTTGAGTCTGTTTCTCTCCTTTGTAGTTTGTAGCCATTTTTTATCTGTTAAGTAAACAAAGCAGGCCTAGTCCGATTATTTTGTTATGGAACTTTAGATAATACATATTCATGAAATGCCTGTCCTGACATGTCCATTTTAAAGAAGGCATCTCTATAAGTACTGCCTAGGAATAACGACCATGTCAATTCTAATCACAAATGTCTTTCCCTGGTGGTTCTGGAACTTTAACTCACTGAGAATCATTGTCATTGTAGCTGGGAACTCATGCAAGTTCTGAGACTGTGGCAAAACCACTGATGTGGGGCTTTGGTGCAAGAACAGCTCCATACTTGCAGTGATCCCTGGTCCCTCTTTTGACTAAAAAAAAAACCAAAGAGGTGCCAGGGGTGGCAGCTGCAAGGCACCAGTGGAAGTGCAGGCCTATTTGAGGGGACTGTAAACTCACTTTTCCAAGGAAACCAGAAACTCCAGGTAATGTTGGCAATGAGTCCCCGGTATTTCTGCTGAAAAACTAACCAGGATCTGTAACAGCAGTGAGAATAGGCAAAAAGCTTGTAGTCAAGCAGTAAGGTTTCAGCAAAGAGGTACAGGCTATGTCAAGGTCTACACAACTTGGTCAAATAAGGAGTCAGAGGCATAGGTCGATGCTGATGGATTAGGATTGAGGTCAGTGAACAGGCCATGGTTCTACATGAGAAATTCAATACAAACTTAGGAAAGGTCTAGAGTTAATGGATGCGGCTCTGAAATAAGGCCAAAATGCTGTGAACCGAGCAACCTGCATCGAGAATAAGCAGTAGGCTGAGAACTGACTGAAAACATTGGAACGCCCAAAAGCAGTACAATGAACCCGAAAGCAGAGGTGAAAACCAGAGGAAGATGCTTTGGACTTGACAACCAAAACCTCTGACTCTTTTTTTAGTCGGGGTCCTCAACTACCTCTTGTTTGACAGATAACTTTGTGTTTGGATTAGCCTTGGAGTTCTACTGTGTGTTCTCTTGGACACAGTAACACACCATTAAAATAACCATTCTCGTTTGACCCAGTGTGGCAGATATTCACTAAGACACTTGTAAAAATGTCCTCTTTGAAGCTGTATTAAAAATTTTTTTGTCTGTTTTTGTTGTAACACTATATCAGACTGGGTGTGCTGGTCCCTGAAATAGTTACATCTGAAACCAGCAGCTGGCAGATCTCAGGGGAGCTGGCCCAGCTCTCATATTGTATGGGTGTAATCAATGCAGGTATTGTTGGTATAAATGTGGTGTACTAATGAGCTAACTAGACAAGAGCGCCAGTGGTTCTTGTTTCAAATTTAGTAACAATATATTTATAGCATGTATATATGTTCCTTATAGTCGAGTAGACATACAATTTCATATTACTGTACATTGGTGGTAGCATAGTGTTTCCATTCTCCTAATAGTATAAAACCAGCCAATCATGAGGGCTTTCATTTGATTATTGACCATGTGCAGTCACTGCCTTAACAATATGGATTGAGATCTAGTGAATTGTGTGGCAGCAGCTGAGATTCAGCTCTGCGTTCTCTGTTGCAGAAAGATACGAATGCATATCCACACCTTCAGCGAGATAAGGAGAGTTTATAATGTAATTGGTACCATTAAAGGAGCTTTGGAGCCAGGTAAGACATCACAGGTAATGCACATATTTTCCCCAAAATATTAATAAATAATGATGGACTATTTAGTAGGATCATGTCTATATCTAGGTACTAGAAAGCACAGATAGGGATGATACAGATACTAGCATTCTATCACTGGAACTAAAAATGATTCAGATTCTAGGACAATAAGGATTAACTGATGCCAACTGCAACTCAACCATCACAAAGCTAACAATGATAATTTACAATATTCTACAGGCACATTGCCTGGATAATGGAAACTCTTGGATTATTTTTGTTACCGGATGAAACAAATTTGTTTTGTTCCTTGTTGCCTTGTTCTTCTAGAAACAAAGCTTCTTATTACCATGTTGCTATAATTGATGTAATGGTAATGGTATCCCCCCGTGGTATCCAATATGGATCTGCAGTGATACCCCACCTTACACTCCTCGTCCCAGAAGCTTATTTCCCAGACTGTCGGGCTCCATGGATTCTTGTAATGTACTGGGACAGTTTAGTAATGATAACAGAAAAATATCAACGTGCACAGTGCACTTAGTACTCACAGTAAAACACTAACGAGTAACAGCATCACAATAATTAACAGTACACAATTTTCACCATGAATTCTGTTAGATTGGCAGAGCTTCCCATATAATCTCTTTAAGGAGATTGCAGATGCCCACCAGTGCCCATGGAGGTTGCCCCTATCTGATATCTAGTTTGGGCTGTCCCAGCTACTGGTAATGTCCCTCCCTGAAGACCAACCTCCCACTTGCTGGAGTCTCACAGAAGACATGAGGAATCACAGTAAAGGGTAGGACAGGGCTATACTATTGATCCACTAAATGGAAATACATTTTTCTTGGCCTCCAGCATTGGCTAATCTTTTCAGACCACAGTTTACGTCCCATGATGATTCCTTAATTATATGTTATGAGTATACTTCCTATACACCAGTGTATTCACAATGATATTTTTTTTCCTGTGGAGTAAGAACAAGTTTTTTCCCTTCTTGTATATGCAGGACAATGCTCTTTACACTTGCATATAGAGAAATACCTACAGTCGCAGGGTTAAACGTGTGACTTGGTTTGGTGCCTTGATTTTTACTGATCCCTTGATGATGATGTAAATAATAATTTGCATATAATTAGGTTGCTGGTGGCGATTTGGCTTTTCAACTGGGAAATGTTTTTGGCTGCCATTTTCCTTGGTTGTAAACCAGCCAAGTTCATATAAACCCCACAGTTTGCTGAATCAAATTGTTGGCCTTGGTATTCATCGACTGCTTCTGACTTTGTAACTACACATAACCCGGCCTGCTTTTTCTAACATCTATTTCCTAAGCATACAACATTTAACACGAGGCCACCAAGTTCATCTCAGGTGATGTCCCAAGGGCACCGGAGAGAAACTTAAATATGAGCAAAATGCTTGTAGAACATTCTTGAAAATGCTGTGTTTTGTAGAAGTATTTGTTGAACATTGGAAATTATATAGGGTTTCACAACTCTTTTGCTATTTATCCTTTTAAAATGACTGCTTTTGTGGGTTTGTAACATGCCTGCTGACTTCTTATTTACACAGAGATGTTTCTTGCAGTTTTGGGAGAGACCAGAGAGTGATATAAATGCCAAGTCTGACTGTTACACTGGGAGGAGGGACTGGGTCACAGACTGAAGGGGGCCAGGGACTGCAGCAATGTCTTGCTTTATGACTGGCAGTTTAATTAACACTTGAGAAGAGCTGTGAGTCATAAAATGGTCAGCAGCCTTGTTTACGATAAAACTGAGGTTTACGTAATTTACACCGGGCTCAATAAAGAAGCAAAACGGAAAAATAAGAAAAGCTAAATTAGCTTACGGAAGCATATCACTGTAAAATGACTTTATAATGTCATAAAAATGTATTCTAAAAAATAAATAATATATGAACAGATTTTATTACCTTTTCTGAAATCATTATCATTTTAGTGCACTCTCTTCTTCCCAGCACTGGTATACCGGTACATGAGTTTCATGATGGCGCTATTCTCAAGCATAGACTACAGGCAGTATTATTTATTTTAAAAAAAACAAACAGTTGAACAACAATAGTTTTTGGAGAAATGTTTCAGCAATTAGTAGTGTCGAATAATGATATATAGTAACCTGCTAAAGTAACGATCTTCAACCTGTTGATAAACTACAGTTCCCAGGATCCCAAAGATAAACAATGGCTTTCAGTGGGATGTTGAGAGCTGTAGATCAACAATAGCTATAAATTACTATATAATGGTCACCATTGTACAATATCCCCCAATAGGATGCCAGGCTTGTGACAGCTCTCTATTTAGTAAAAAAAATATTTTTCTTGTAATTTTTAGGACTCTGGATAATTAATACATGTTCATGGGTTCTGTTTAAGAACATTCAGGCAATCCCATCCTGCTGGTGGTGCAATGACTCCCTGGCCTCTCTCCTTTACACCTTGGCACATTTCTCCAGCAAGAAGCTCTTGTTCTTTTTGTTAGCACACTCTTTCTTTCTCTCTTAGTCTGACATCACTTGTACACTGTCCTAAGCAAAGACGCAACCAGCACATTGCCCTGCTGTTATTTCTTTTTGGTGGTATCATCTCTATAAGCTAAAGACTAGGAGGGGTTAATGACTAAAGTCGGAATTGTCACGTAAGGATGTGAATTGCTAATTACAGTCGCACACTACCTAAAAGATGACTCCTGTCATGGTCACGACTCTACTATGGGAATATTGTTTTGCGGTTACAACTTTACTATTGTCAAGTTGCGGCGTAGCCACCCGAAGTGATGAGAGTTTACTTTGACAGTTAAATTGACAGTGTAGGTCAACCCCCTATGTCTTCTGTGATCACCAGGCTCACAGGTGACTGAGCAGATTTCATTCAGCGCAATTCCTGCCTCAATTCACATTTTGTTTTTCTTAGACAGATATGTAATCCTTGGTGGCCACCGTGATGCCTGGGTTTTTGGTGGTCTTGACCCACAAAGCGGAGCAGCTGTTGTCCATGAGATTGTAAGGAGTGCCGGAAAACTCAAAAAACAAGGTTTGACCCTCTTGCATTTTGGCTTAGATTAACTTTTACTTTGGTTTAAAATGTGATAGTCATTTTGTTTTTCTTAAATTAAGTATTTAAATTTTTTTTTTTTTCAGTCTTTGGACTGCCATTAAAAATATCCTATTTCTAGGATCTGTTTAACAAACAGGGAAGTAGTTTCAAGGACAAATTTTAAAACACAAGAGAAGGACTAAACAGTTAGAATAAGTTAAAGTAATAATTTTATAAATAATCAAACCTTAGATTAAGGGGGTTATTCTCTAAAGTCAGAATTGTCGCATAAAGGAGTGAATTCGCCAGCTAAAGACAGTCACGTCTTCATAATGAGAATATTTTCGCAGTCACGTCTTTGCTATGGAAGTATTGTCACAGCCGTAACTTTCAAAATTGTCGCAGTCACGACTTTACAATAGGAGACTTGTTGCAGTCGGGGATTTGCTATTGGAATCCGTCGTTTGAGAATTCGACCGTCAAATTCAGACTTTAGAGAATAACCCCCTAAATCTTACATTTTCTGCTTGTTGAATTATTAATCCTGGAAACCAAAGTTATTGTTTGCAATTTGTCTTTTTCTCATATATTTGTTGTTTTGTTTTTTTAATGATTTAACTTTGTTTTTGCTTAATCTTTTTTGGTTTGATATGCTTTTATTTATTATTCTGTTAATCTGAGACTTGATTTTATTTAATTACTTGTCTTTCTGTTCAGGCCCTGTACTAAAACTGTTCTAGGCTGTAATTTAAAGAAGAACTAAAGCTTGTTTTTGTCTAGTGGTGATTCTTAAGGGGGAAGGTTAAATACTTAGCAATCATCTCATTCGCTCCCGCGCTACTTCCTGTTTCATGATAAAGCCAATGTTCTTTACTTCTGTACCGGTGTAGCAATCCCCTTTACTTCCTACTTCCTCTTAACAATTGCTGATTTTTTTTTTTTTTTGAGCAGGCTCATACTGCTTTTGATCTGAGCATGCACAGAAGAAAACAATCACCAATGTTAAAGAGGAAGCATGAACCAGAAGAGGATGGCGGCACCGAAGTAATGAAGATCGGCTATATCTTGAAGCAAGAGCCAGCAGTGGAGTGAAGGACATGGTCAGTAAGTACTGTATATCCCTCTTTAAGAATCACCCCCTAGACAAAAACAAGCTTTAGTTCTTTATCTCAGAATTGTGTTTCTAAATTAATGATCCGTAGCAACCAGAAGACCATGTAATCCAGAAGAACACGTTAACTAATTAAAACTGCAAAAAAAAAAAAAGTAACACTGAGTAGTCATGTCTAACATAACCTGTTAAGCAATTTAGATCATGTGAGATTTCTAATATGGCATGATGCAGCTGAATTTCAGTAAAGGAAACATAACCCATGTAATTTGGGAGCGCCTTCTTGTAATTTGGGAGTGCCTTCTTGCTTCTCAGTGACCTGGAACCACCAGCTTCTTTATCCTCTGTTATTTTCAATGCTATACTTACTTATTCAAGAGTTAATCAACTTACAGTGGGGATATTTATAAAAGTGGAAACGTTTTTCAACTTGGTAAAGGGGTCAAATATTGACAATATATAGATATCATCAACATTTTCATCTATTTATAAAGCTGTTTTGTTGATATTTTTTTTTCACCTAAAATTGTTCCTCTGCTATAAACTTGTAAAACCCCATTATTCCCTATGGAATTGGTCTGATTAATTTGACACAGTGGGATTAGTTTTCGCATTGAAAAAGACCATCTATATCGATATCAATCTGCAAGGGAAGGGGACTGCATTGAACACACTGTAAAGCATGATGATTTTGATGAATCAGTATTTCGCAATATCAATATTTTTTTGAAAACATCAAATTTTTTATCTCTCCTTTATAAATTGAATTATAAAATTGGGCTTCCTTAACTTAACGGGGTTTTGTTAAATTGTTGATAATGGCAGTGTAAAACAGTTAGCAATTGGAATACATTTTGTAGTGTGGTTTTGGAATGATTTTACTTAGTTTTACTGCGTTTCATTAGGATTTCTTTTGGATTAATTGTCTCTCTAATTAGGCTCTGTACTATGATTCTTGTAGTTTGTACGCAACTTAGCCTGAACTTTAGAAACCTAAAGACAGTTGAAATGTACACAGGAGAGTTTCTAAACAAAAAAGTAAAAAGTTACAAAAAATGCAGAAATAAAAAAAAAAAAAGAACACAAATTTCAAACTGTCTTAGGATCCTCCTACCTGCAACATAAAAAGAATATATTCCGAGGTGAACAAGTCCTTTAAATTGCTAAACTGCATACAATCCAGCCTGTGGGTAAAACAATCAGGTTGAGAAATGCAGTTGACTGGTTACCACCCTCACATGCCGATGGACGTGAAGTCTGGTCAGCAAGAAGTTCTGTTTCGTAGAATTGGGTGTAGACCAGTTGAACGGAATTTTGATTGTTCAAACTTTTTTGTCCAACACCTCCACATTCAACACAACTTTCAATAAATCAATTAAAATCAAAATCTGGCTATCCATACTGGAAAGTTCATAGTCAGCTTTAGGGAGACCCAAAGTTACACTAGGAGGGAATGATTCACCAGTCTTGGGAAGTTAAGTAGGTAGACTTAGTCAAATAACAAAGGACATTCCACTTACTTTTGCAGTATCTGTAATCGTAGCAAAGAACTCTACTATACATTTTGATGGCTTACTTTTTTTAATTAATTAAATCTTCTCAACAGGATGGAGATCACGGAGAACAATGATGTTTGCCAGTTGGGATGCTGAAGAATTTGGACTGCTGGGTTCTACAGAATGGGCAGAGGTAATGTAGATGCCTTTCTTCCAGTCTAACTAGCAAAAAGTGATAGTCAACTTCTGGCTAATGCTCATGTATGTTTTTGTGCAATGGTACAGTATGCAGGATGTTACAATTAAATATATATGGCTAGTGTATGTATCAGTAGGCACTACACATTCTAGAAGATATTATTCTGAACAATGTGCTATCAGGCCACTGAGCAATTGGGTGGATTAAAATGTAGTGTAACTAATGGGTAATCAGGTTGGCTACTAAGCAATATGCAATGTAACTAATGAATAGCATAGTGGACTACTGGTCAGTGTAAATGGCACCTGAGTGGGCTGTTAAGTTTGGTGTGCATTATATCAATGAACACATTTTTAGGCAGGCTAAAATTGTAGAATACCATCATATAAAGTTTTCTCCACTCTTCATAGGATTCACATCTTTGTATAAAAATACAGGTCAGAACAGGGGGCACACGTCATTACTTACTGTTTATTTTGGCTGGCAGAAGACGTTATGTATCATCATGAGAATTCAGAAAGACCTCTTCTTTCTGTGTTCAGGTTTTATCATAAATAAATACATCTGTTCCGGCTAGGAAATATGAATCTTCTGTTTCAGGTCTAGCCTGAATATGTCATTGTTTGTTTTATATAATAGACTTATAGATATACCCAGCTGTGAGCCAAGATGAACAAGATATTCATGCTGTTTTTTGTGTGATTTACCTGAATCATTTATATACAGCGTTTTACATCCAGCCAAGCCAGCCAATATAAGAAAGGAATTTGGCACAAGAATCAGTCTGTAGAGGGAAAAAAGTCTCCTTACTATAAAAAAAAGTCTCCTTACTATAAATATTAAGCAACATTTGCTAATGTAAAAGGGTAAAAGTGCTCCTAAAAACACAATGAGCATTTAAAGCATTGCACAATTTTGGGATTATCAACTCGATGTATTCCTCCCGGATTGGTAAATACTTTTCCCCAAAACAATTTAATAATGTAGAGGGGGTTATTCATTGAGGTGCGAATTCGACTATCGAATTCTCAAACAGCAGATTCCCATAGCAAATCCGGGACCGCAACAATTTCCCCATTGTTAAAACAAATTTTAAAGTCGTGACTGCAACAATTTTCCATAGCAAAATCGCGACTGCAACAATTTTCCATAGCAAAGTCGCGACTGCAACAATTTTCCATAGCAAAGTTGTGACTGCAACAATTTTCCATAGCAAAGTCGCGACTGTGACAATATTCTCATTATAAAGACGTGACTACTCTATAACAGTAGCAGTCTATTGCAACTGTCTTTAGCTGGTGAATTCACACCTATATGCAACAATTTGGACTTTAGTGAATAACCCCCCCCAGAGTCTTTCATTATTATCACATAATGAACTGTGTGCATTGTCAGGTCATGAGTAGCAATGATATATCATAGGGTAGTTATCATAAATTGACATAGTGAAGAGAAGTGATTTTTTCTCTATATGGATCTGTTTAAAGAAACACTAAAGCCTGTAAAAAAAAGAGCTTTTTATTTACTGGCCACCTAGATTTAAGTACAAGAAGTTTTAAAAAGGACAGGTTTAGGCTTACTGAATTTTCAGAATAGTCATAGCAATAGAAGAAAAAAACAAGAACTTGGAGCACTATTAGGGCATGCTTCCCCCTCCTGAAACTTTTTAAAATTCACTTTCACTTTCTTTAGGAAGGCAGCTCTGAGCAGGGCTGGGCCTAGGGGTAGGCAGGATAGGCGGCTGCCTAGGGCACAGCAGGAGGGGGGCGCTATCTTGGTAATCGCCCCTCTCCTTAGTGCTCTCCCTACCTGCCTCCTCCTTGGCCCGGCTGTCTCTGCTGTAGCGATTAGCACTACTAGCCTACTAAGTGGTGCAGCAGGCTGAGGGGATTATTCTCCAAGGTGTGAATTCAACTGTTGAATTCTCAGACAGTGGATTCCCATAGCAAAGTTACCCTGGGAGCCTGAGAGTGGTATTGTGCAGGTGTGTCGGTCATCAAGGGGGGAGGGAGGGGCGGGATTTCATTATTCCGCCTAGGGCGCAAAAAACACCTTGGCCCGGCCCTGGCTCTGAGATACTAAAAAACTGGAGTAAAGCAGCATAAAACAGCTGAGAGTTAAAAGCTGGTTAGTAATTTAAATGCTGCACACAAGTAATAGTCTGCGCAGAGGTAACAGGAGGAGGGGGTAGGATTCGCTGAGAGCCCCTGCTACAAGTGCTTGTTTTTTCTTCTGTTGCTATGACTAATCTGCAAAATCGGTAACACTAAACCTGTCATTCTAACACTTGTTGTACTTAATACTAGGTGGCCAATAAATAGAAAACCCTTTATTTACAAGTTTTAGTGTCCATTTAAAGGAGAAAATTCCACCATAGCATGAATAATGAATGAATCTATTTTTCAACATTAATGACAGCTTATTGGCAATATACAGACCTTAATTATCAAAAGAAAGAAGAACGTTAACATTTTGTAGTTTTAGTTTTTGGTATTGGTAGAATCGCTGAGAATAGTTAATATTTATTAATGTAAATTGGTTTTCACATTTATTTTAATGGAGGAAATTTCCTAGCTAAGGTTGTCACTGGGTAGCCGCAATATTTATATCCTTTTTAGTACCCCCTCCTCCCCCCCCCTTCAGCACTTTTGTTTGTTAAAGTCAAATACCCGCATTCACACCAGTATGCCTTGTTGAGCTGGGGCTTTGACATATGATGCTATTGAATTTAAAGCAAACAGAAACAAAGTGTTTACTAAATGAGAGTTCCGCATAATGTCATCAACTGCATGAGAATAACTAACTTTACTGAAAATATAAAGTTGCCAAAATGTCTAAGTTAGACAAAATCCTGTATCTGTGGGACAATTCAGACTTTGGAGCTTAAGGGGGGAATTCACCATTCAGCGAAGTCAGCTCCGAAGCCTTTGGCTCACTTTGCAAATGGTATTATGCGCATGCTGATGTCCTGCGTGCGGACATCAGCGAGCGCATTAAAGGGATTCCCCTCTCGGCAAGGCAACTCTTTTGGTCTCGCTGAGACGAGAATCCCTTTAATACGCATGCTGATGTCTGCGCGCAGGACATCAGCGAGCGCATAATACCATTTGCGAAGTGAGCCGAAGGCTTCGGAGCTCACTTTGCTGAATGCTTAATTCCCCCCTAAGTCCTTAGTCCTGTGTGAGTCTGGTCTCCTCCTAATCATTGGGTTGTAGAGGCTCCTTTAAATCCAAATAAAGTGCTATTGATAGATTAAGGCAATGAATCCAATATTATAAAACAAGAATGATGTTTTGTTCTTTTCTAGTTTTCACTGATTTCTGATTCATAGGCGTTCCTCCTAATTCTTTTTGTCTTTTTTTTTTTGTAGGAAAATGTAAAGATACTACAGGAACGAGCTGTTGCCTATATCAATGCAGACTCCTCGGTGGAAGGTAGGTACTTAAAATGTATGTAGAATTTCCTTGTATTGTATAATTCTATCTCCGTTTTCTTTCCACTTAAAATTTAAACAATGTTTGTTCTGTAACAGGAAGTAACCACATTCTGGAAATGAAAACGTAAAGGTTTTATCTGATAAGTTAACCTACTGCAACAAATAAAAAAAGAGCCAGTAAATTGCATTAAAGGGGAACTACATCTTTACATATGCAGTACTATACCTTAGTGAGAAGTGTTTCTATCCAGTAGATGTTTCATGTGAAGCAGAATGATTGAGTAGGCAGCACTGATAAACTCCTGCACCAGAAAATGTGTGTGTGATGTGTACTGGCCAGTTTTCCATGAAAAGGTACCCTCCCCCAGACATTTTTACCCTACTTACTACTTAGCACATGTGCACAAGTCAGCTTACCCTCTGTAATCTCCTGCATTCCAACTTAATTTATGCGGCCAAAATGTCAGCACATTGCTTAACCAATAGCAGTCAGGCAGCTTTTTCTTCTCGTGTTGCCTGACTTGCAGAACAGAAAGAGGAGGGAGAGTGGGGGGAGGAAAATGTTAGATCTCAGGAAAACTAATTAAGAGAACAAATGACAAGTATTATTTCTTCCCTAAACGTTTTTTAACTATTTGTGTCAGCAATTGGCTTAGTATGAAGGAGTTTTATTTGTGGGGGGAATTGATGGGATATTTTCTAAGTTAATAGTATTTTTTATATTTAGTTGTTCACATTTTTTAATTCACATTGCATTAAATTATGAGTCACAGTTAATAGGTGTGGCCTAAAGTGCTGTGCATTCCATTCCTATAAGCTTGTGAAATGCAAATCCACATCTGTGTTTAGCAGTATGCTGTATGTCTGTTGGCACATGTTAATAAAATATGGGGAATATCAGCTAATGAAGGCTATAGGTAGACAACAGGACACTTTTTTGAAACCTGAAAAAATATTCACTTACATTTTTTAAACATTTGGCCTCCTTTTTGATACAATATACAGCATAACTTTGCTTTGCTTTTCTTACACACAAACATCCATCAAATTTTGGCGGATGTTAAATTAATTATTTTCAAAGATATTTTGTATTGTTTCTCTTACAGATTCATGGTATTTAATATTTTCTTACTGTGGAGCTTCAGCCTACATGGAGTAAGTAAAGAGGTCACTACTCTAGATGACAGATACACAGGATAGCAAGGTAGTCTGCATCACTACATGGAGTAAGTAAAGAGGTCACTACTCTAGGTGACAAATACACAGGGTAGCGAGGTAGTCTGCACCACAACATGGAGTAAGTAGACTATCTTGCTACCCTGCGTATCTGTCACCTTGGTTACTGCCCTCTTTAAATACTCCATGCTGTGATGCGGACTATCTTACTAACTTGTGTATTTGTTACCTAGGGTACAGACATTTTTACCTACTCCATGTTGTAGTGTAGACTACCTTGCTACCCTGTGTGCTTGGCAAACCCACAGATTTTGTTTTTTTAGCGTTTAATAGTTAGAAGTGCAGAGACATATCCTTTGCACATCCAACAATACTATATGTCTCTGCACCTACAACTATATTACATGTCTCTGCACCTCCAACTATACTACCTGTCTCTCTGCACCTCCAACTATACTATATGTCTCTGCACCTCCAACTATACT
>WMED01004843.1:0-20195 GCA_019650415.1 Pipa parva
CTTCCAAAAGGATGAGACAAGAAAACGATTGTGGCTTTGAGTCAACAATTAATATCTCTTGGCCATTTTAAGTTAGCTTTGGAGAGAAAGCATCATCTGGTTTAATGGGAATATAAGTCAGGGATAATAAAATGACATATAATCTTGCATATCTTGTCAGTGTCCTGCTTGATGAATTCTGTCACAAGTATATGATGTCAGCAAGCACATTAACAACAAACAGTTGTACTAAATGAGAGAACGAGCACTAAACAGGAACTGCTTTAATAACTTGCTTTGTAACTATGTTATAGAGAATTCAAAGAAACTTCTTGTCCATACTGCAGTCCCAGAACATGGTTAAAGTTACTTTATCATATATTTTATATACTGGAACAAATGTATGCAGCATCCATGCTTTATTCCTACTTTGTTAACATGTTATTATCTGTTTTGGAACATTCTACAAAATACTTGCCAATTAACTAGATCAATTACAAGAACTTTACCACCGCCCCCTGAAATATAATGTCCTCTTCCACACAACCCCACATTGTTGCATTATATAATATTTACAACACTGCCAGTAATTACTTCACTAGCTTAATAGGATAGGCAATCACATGATTTAATGCTCACAAGTATCTGCACAGACTAAAAATAACAAGTTAATATTCTAACTTCTCCTAAAGCAAACTTTGTTTGAAATTCAACATTATTAAATATAATAAAAAAAAAAAAAATCCGGAGATTTTTTTTTAATTTCTTTATTTATTTATTATGACATCATCTGTAAACAGATTAAGGTTAGCAAACTACCCATGCAGTTTTCCTAAACTGAAAATACATTTTTGTGCTTTTGCACGGAAACACACGGTGACAAAGTTGCCAAAGTATCTTTGACTTTAATGACACGTTGGCCCGATTATTAGCATATTATGAATAAAGGGTTTTTTTTTTTTTTTGGTGTCAATAAGTCCCCTAATTTGCTCATGGCATTTACAATTAGTAAATTAAAATGATTGTATCATATTAACAGTGGCACAACTAAAGTTTATAGTAGTTCTCTAAGGGCCTTAGGGGGGAGACAAAGCAGCTGTTGCTGTTTGTTTATGAAACTCAGCAACATATGAATGCTGGTCCCTCAATGGTGCTCGGTGGGGTTGGGCTCTGCTTGATCTTTGAAGGTTGCTGCTGTTTGAACAAACCTCTCTGTGTCCTGTGTAACACCATCTGTCTTACTAGGAATGTGGGAAGATTCAGTACTCAGGAGCAGTTGTCATACTGCTTCTGTGCATGGTTTTTTTTTCTTTTAAGGCTTTTGTCTGCTAACTGCTTGAATCTCGCTGGCATACCTTGAGCATCTATGTCTCGCTATTTCAACATTCTCTGTCAAAATTCATACATATCTGTAAAGCCTAACTCCTGTTGTATTTCAAAAATGTATCTTATTCTGAAAAGAGAATATGTAATATATATATATATATATATATATATATACATATAATGTAACAGCCTACAGTATAGTAATATGTTGAAAATGTAACATTTCAAAATAAAAAGCTAACTTTTTCAAAAATGATTCTTCTGCTCGTTGTTTAAGTCATGTAAATTTAGAGTAAATTTAATTTGGAAAATTAAAGCTTTATTATTTTTGCTTGAATTTCACAACGCACAATATTTTTTTAGCGGACCAATATCTTATAATCGTGTTGTTGAATCAGGTTTTTTTTTTTTCAATTTTATAAATTATTGATGTTATTTTTTTTAATTTAATTTCAGAATTTCTTGGCTGCTTCATAGGTTGGTGGCAGACATGCTTAGTAGAATCCCTGCTGCAGCAATTATCTCTCCTCAAAAATAGCATTGCATCTTTTAGCGAGCACAGCATTTACACGAAAAGCAAAGAAGTTGCTTCATTTGTAACATTCTTTAAACTTCTGTTGGAGGAAGTGTTAGCAAAAAAAATGAATCTAGCTGAAGAGAAAAATTAGGGTTCCTTTTTAAAAGTCAGACTTTAATATGTCGACTATATTTATTTATGAATGATACAGTGAACAGATGTAATGTTTTGCCTAAAAATTAAAAGAATTTTCTTTACCTCTTTCTTTTCACGCAGCACCAAATGTTGACCCAAGGTGCCGGGAATCGCAAGTTCAAATGCACAGAGTGTGGTAAAGCTTTCAAATATAAACACCATCTGAAGGAGCACCTGCGAATTCACAGTGGTAAGAATCGGAGAGGCTTCTGTTCTCATTTCCATTCTGTTTAATTAGCTGAATTTAAAAGACTTTGTACAGTAACAGGTTTGCTTAGGATGGAAAACCAAACCAAACTCTAATGTGTGCATGGAAGATTTAATGTACCAGCAGTTATTAAAAAAATACTTGTGGCATGGAATGGTATAATTTATTAAACAGTAGCTTGCAAGCATTTAAATCCATTTAAAAGTAATGCCAATGACAGTGACCATTATTATAAGTGAACGGGTCAAGCTATAAATGTTTATAATAAATGGTACAATTGAGAATCTGTTTAAAGGGTATGAAAAGTTTGAATAACACATTATTTATCTTTGACATGCACATATAAAAAGCCAACTTAAACATTAAAATGAAAAAAATGATTTTGGGATCAGTAGTGCTTGCCTCTTGTTTAAACAGCCCTTCTATGTACAGGCTCTTCCTGTATAGAGCCAACAAGCCCCACCCCCAAAGTGATATCACTCACTATTCAGAGAGTTTGGTCTTGTGTAGAATCCTTTTCCCTTCTCCTTATCTAAAAAGCCTGTTCCTAACCCTGAGCATGTGCAGATCAAAGCTGTTCGACCAACTCTGTGGTTGGTTGTGGAGAGAGGAAGTCAGGGAAAGGAGAGGGTGTGGCTACACATAGCATAGAACTGGAGAGGAAGAGAGCAGTTACAGGGGGATATTGAGCCCTGCTGAATTAAGAGGTGAGTCAGGAGTTTTTTAATTGCTATTTTGCTTGACAATAGGTAAATGGAGCTTTCTTTATACACAGGGTTTACTTATCCTTTAAAACAAGACAATTGTTCATTACCCTACACTGTGTCAATAAAATGGGCCAATATGTCAAATTATATTTTCTAGTACAGTGTTCATGTTTTTTCTTGCACAGTTTTATACATTAACCTTGCTGGTGCCCTTAAAACTTTTGACTTCTACATTATACACCTACAGCATCTGGTATTATATATAGTGTGTAGTAAACCAAATTCTTTCATGTCGTTTATCTTATATTCCCATAACTTACTTTGTTTGCTGTACATGTACTATGGTGTCAATGCCCTATGTATTTGGCAGCACACAGAATTAGGGCTGTGCTTTAAAGAGATGACAAGTTAGGAAGAAAGAGGAAGCACTGGCCTACAAAGTATATGCATGGTACAAACACTTAATTCCTTTATAGCCTATTGTATAGAAGCCAGATAATGTCATACAGATTTTATCTGGACTAATACTGTACAAGGTCCTAAGGCTGTGGCTCAGACAAACTATTTTGTATATATTTAATCAAGTAGAGATGCATTTACAATAAATTATTGCAATAAAAAAATATTATTTCTCAGCATCCTCTAATGTTGTGTATGCACCCGCCATATGAAAGCCACGTGGGTGTTGTAGAAGGCGGGCACACAGGGTCATCACTGCATATGTGAAGTACACAAGCTATGTGTTTTTAGTCATATGCATACATAAAAAGCCTTTCTTCTTTATACTGCAACCATTTCTCAATCAGATATAGTATTTTCTTCATTTGAAATTATGCATATTTAGTAAATAGTTGTTCAGTATATTGATATCAATATAGATGGATTAACATGGATCAATATTCTTTCTTTCTAGGTGAAAAACCTTACGAGTGTCCAAACTGCAAGAAACGTTTTTCCCATTCTGGTTCTTACAGTTCACACATTAGCAGCAAAAAATGCATTGGTCTTATATCTGTAAATGGGAGGATGAGAAACAACATAAAAGCAGGTTCCTCTCCCAACTCTGTATCTTCCTCTCCCACCAATTCAGCCATAACGCAACTACGGCACAAGCTGGAAAATGGTAAACCACTGGGGATGTCAGAACCATCAGGTTTACTGAAAATCAAAACAGAATCATTAGATTATGATTATAAACTACTAATGGCAGCCTCACATGGATATAATGGGCCTAATCCATTCATGAATGGTGGCCTTGGTGCAACTAGTCCACTTGGAATCCATTCCTCAGCCCCAAGTCCAATGCAGCACTTAGGTGTAGGGATGGAATCATCGCTACTGGGGTACTCCTCCATGAACCGTAACTTAAGTGAGGTGCAGAAAGTTCTAGAGATTGTAGACAACACAGTTTCTAGGCAGAAAATGGAATGCAAGTCTGAAGAGATTGCAAAGTTGAAGGGCTATCATATGAAGGACACAGGACCTCAACCAGAGGAGCAAGAAGTTACATCTCCTGGTATCCCACCAGTAGGTCTTCCAGTAGTTAATCATAATGGTGCCACTAAAAGTATTATTGACTATACATTAGAGAAGGTTAATGAAGCCAAAGCATGTTTGCAAAGTTTGACAACAGATTCAAGAAGGCAGTTTAGTAATATTAAGAAAGAGAAGTATCGTACATTGATAGATCTTGTAAGTGAGGAAAAGATGTTAGAGAGCCATAATATAGCCACTCCATTTTCTTGCCAGTTCTGTAAGGAAAGTTTTCCTGGTCCAATTCCTTTGCACCAACATGAAAGATACTTGTGTAAAATGAATGAAGAAATTAAAGCAGTTCTTCAACCGAATGAAAATATAATTCTCAACAAACAAGGGGTGTTTGCTGAGAAACAAGCACTCCTGTTGTCATCGGTACTTTCTGAGAAAGGAATAACAAGCCCCATCAACCCTTATAAGGACCACATGTCTGTACTAAAAGCATATTATGCTATGAACATGGAGCCCAACTCTGATGAACTACTGAAAATTTCCATAGCTGTTGGCCTTCCTCAGGAATTTGTGAAGGATTGGTTTGAACAAAGAAAAGTCTACCAATATGCAACTTCCAGGTCGCCATCTCTGGATAGGACCAGTGCTGAGGTGGTTCTGGCTACCACCCTAAATACTCCCTCTAAAGACTCTATATCAGCCAGATCTCCAGTAAAATCTTTGGACTCTATAACTTCACCATCTATAGCAGAACTTCATAATCGGGTATCTAATTGTGATACACCTCTCAGGCTAACAAAATCTAGTCATTTTGGTAGTATGAAACCAGTTGTTGATAAATTGGACCACTCCCGGAGCAATACTCCATCTCCTTTAAATCTTTCTTCCACGTCTTCTAAAAACTCCCATAGCAGTTCTTACACTCCAAACAGTTTCTCTTCTGAGGAACTTCAAGCTGAGCCCTTGGACTTATCTGTACCAAAACAAATGAAGGAATCCAAAAGTGTTATTGCCACTAAGAACAAATCTAAACCCAATAACATCACAATTGACCATAATAATGTTTCTGTATCATCTGAAACCGTAGATGAGCCACTGAATTTAACATACATCAAGAAGGAATTTTGTAATTCTAATAATCTGGACAAAAGCACTAACCCACTATTTGGTCTGAATCCATTTAGTGCCAAACCTTTGTATAGTGCGCTTCCTCCACAAAGCGCATTTCCACCAGCCACATTTATGCCTCCAGTACAGACAGGTATTCCTGGATTACGACCATACCCAGGACTCGATCAAATGAGCTTCCTACCGCACATGGCCTATACTTATCCAACTGGAGCCGCCACATTTGCAGATATGCAGCAAAGGAGGAAGTACCAACGAAAACAAGGATTTCAGGTAATTCCCTTTTATCTTTGTAAACATGCAGTTAATGGCAGTTAGTCATACCGTACAGCCTATTTAAATGGAGAAGATATTACAATTCTGCATTTAAATACTACATGTATTATTATCATTACTAAATCATTACAGCTTTAGTTGAGTTGACCTGACATCCAGACCTGTACAACCTCAGTTTTCTAGTTGTTGTTATGCAAGCAAATTATGCTTCTGAAAGGGATATCACCATCCCCAAATCATCCATTTTAAATAATCCTTTATCTAAAGCATGTACATAAACAGCACTGCACAATTATTTTGTTATAAAAGTTAAGCAGTTTTCCTAAAATTGTAATTCAATTGTATAATGTTCTGCTTTTCAAAGATCTTGAACACTTTGTTTATAAGGCTACACTAATGAAAACAATAGCTTCTTTATAGAACCATAGCCTGAGTCAGTTATATCTTCCCATGATAAAAATCAACGTCATAAATTGAGACTGCTGTCTGCTGGTTGGTGAAAAAACAATCGGGAAAATCATCCTTAATGCACATGCAAGAAGTTGTATAATTATTTTTTAAGAATTATGGTAAAAGTTTATTTAAGTGCTGATCTACTTTAATAAACAATTTTAAAAATCCTGATGAAATTATCCCTTTAATATCTGAAATCAGATTGTGTTAAACAGAGATTTCTAAGGTTCCTACTCTTGACATATCTCATCATATTGCTCAGCTGAGATTTTGTTATTTTAGGCTAATTAAGGTTTCTTGCCTTTATGGGGTAAACCACATTGATTACATGAAGTAGGGTAGTTGCTATTCAAGAAACAACCGTGTATAAGCAGTTCATCCAAAGACTTCAATGTGATTTAAGTGAATTAAATGATTAGGGATATCATTAACATTAATCTGAAAGAACATACAGTGAAATGAATCATCTGGAGAAAAGTTATTTGATGTTTAGAGCCTTATAACAGAACCAGTTAGCTTTTTACTGGTCTACTGGAGATATAGAATAATAAAAAGAAATATTCTTATTGGTTGATTAAGTTACTAGATATAGAAAATGTTTGGTTCTGTTGATAAAGCACCCCCAATGTTATTAAGAAGGTTTTTATGGATACCTACATTCTTGGAATGCAGTGAGTGATTGTATATGTGTTTTGGGGTGAATTCATTGCTATATTTTACATCTAATTTGATCAAGGATTTGCAACCACAAATATACTGTGGTACATTATAGTGGCATAAAAGCAAAGGATTTTGTTTTCCCTCCTAATTTAAGCCTTGGTATTTATCTAGAATACATTCACGACATTTCTCTTATTAGGGAGCGGGTCATCAATAGCAATACTTTATAGCCAAGCATGTATGATCACAAATGATTGCCATGTGTCAACTAAGATTGATTCTTGGATACAATATTACAGTTTGACATACCCAATGGGAAAAAAAATCTGTATTTTGCTTTTTTGTAGACTGTCACAATGCTTTTGCCTTTTTTTCTGAAAGCACTCAAGCCTCTCTAACATGGATTATATTGGGCCAATAAAATGTAAGGGAACTATAAGGACAATAAAACTTGATTTTATTGCTTTTAGGTGACAAAATAAATATGAATACAAACAATATTTTGCAGATCCGTTTCACTGTTGCCTAATGCTGAAGGCGCGTGGGCATAGACAGAGCATTCATAAAATATTCTCCATTTTAAATTACAAATTAAATATACTGCTTAAGGCTTTTTGTCAGCAGACATAAAGTTAAATGAGGTTGCATAATAACATCTCGCATCTGATCATAAAATTCAATTACACATTTTTTAAAAGAAGTGGGAAAAAAATTAGATGGAATGTACAGAGCAAACGATTGTTTATTGTTTTATACAACTGATACGTTCAAGTGTAATAAAATTATAATACGTGCACGGCCTAGATAGGCAAGCTTCATTTTTAATTGAAGTCTAAACACTGATTTGTTGTGTTGCAGGGTGACTTGCTCGATGGTACTCCGGATTACCTGTCAGGTCTGGATGACATGACGGATTCTGACTCCTGCCTGTCTCGGAAAAAAATTAAGAAGACAGAAAGTGGCATGTATGCTTGTGACTTATGTGATAAGACATTCCAGAAGAGCAGCTCTCTTTTAAGACACAAATATGAACATACAGGTAGGAACATTTTCACCTGTCTCTGTCTTTCACCCTTTAACAGATATTGGATACTTATTTAAAGGAACAGTAACATTAAATAAAATTCCTATTTGCATTTTTGTACTGTAAGTTATTTTTTGTTATCCAGACTTACCAGGTCTGTTTTTGGTGTAGGAGAATAAGGAAGTTTTTTGGTGTCATTGTTTAAGCAGATATGGAAATTTGGCCTTTCTATTGACCTACTCACAACTTCCTATAGATTCAGTTCAGTTTGGAGTCAACCTGACTTCTTCTCGAAGACATACTTTAACTTTGGATGGAAATGTTCAAAAAGTGTCTTTGTGCAAACAATTTTAAATATGGCTGACAAAAGCAGTGTGATGCACTTGATGCAGTGTGTGGTTCTGGTTAGGATATTTTGACTTTATATTTAGGCAGTGCTAAATTGCTTTTCACATTGCAGTATGAAATTAAAAGTATCTATGGGTTTAGTAAATAGCCACAGTTATCAATTGTAAACTGGTTCACATTTTATTGTATAAAAATGATAATTTGGGACCCTTCACTGTACAAGAGGGACTTGCAGTGATATTTCAACAGAATATTGAAAAGTGGCGAAATGATTAATATGCATCGTCGAAAAGGCGGATTACTCCAAGTAACAAAACAATAATAATATGCAACAATGATAAAATAACAAATATGCAAATAAAATCAATGCTAAAAAAACAAACAAGTGTACAAATCATTTTTGTTTCTAAATGCGGATATTCTGGAATGAAAAATTAATAAAAATGAAAAATATTATTATAAACATTTGGTTACGTCAGTAAAATGACTATTAACATGGTTAGGGCATCATTAGTAGTGATAAATCAGACCAACTGTACTTTCGGTCAGCTATGTTTAACAGCGGGAACCACTTGGAGTGGTTAAACATCAACAAGGAAATACAAAAAAATTCAGTCGATTTCATTTATTTCTACTGTTGATACCATGAGATTCATTGACTAAAGTATGAATAGTCACGTTGAGCTGTGAATTTGCATCTATTCTCCAGTTCCCCATGTTCTCTTATTGAACAAAGTCTGTGAAGTGGCGAATACGTGACCAATTCAGGCGACTAAGTGAGTCATGAACTTGCAGAGCTATTTGTATCATTTTTGCATGTGCACGGGTACTTCTACTATTGA
Organism: Pipa parva; assembly: GCA_019650415.1. Classification (NCBI taxonomy): domain Eukaryota; kingdom Metazoa; phylum Chordata; class Amphibia; order Anura; family Pipidae; genus Pipa; species Pipa parva. Next base: position 9,152 of record WMED01004843.1, read on the forward strand.
CTAAGTAGAGGAGGTGGTGTGAAGGTGCAAATGTGAATACGTGAACTGCTCAGAATTCACTTGTTTCACTCTGCCACTTCAGACTGGTGAATTTGGGTATTGGTGGCAGGGCTCCAGTGTGGCATAAGGCAACTATTCATTCAAAAGTGATAATGGCAACTGCAACTGACAACATGACCTAGGGACAAAGTAACATAGAAATAGATAGAATATTCACCAAATACAAGTAGTGAGATATGATCAGACTGACGTCACTGCCCTCACTTGGTGAATTTGCCTCACTCCACATGACTTACATCTATCCATCTGACTACCACACCTGACTGACTATGCCACACTATGCATCTGACAGTGATCACTGCTGTCTGGACTGTTTGACAAATATATTCTCCACTTAGTCAACAGTGAGGAGTGAATTTGTGTGTATTTTGGAGATGCAACTCGAATTGTAGCAAAGTGAATTCAAGAGATGAATTTGCTCTTTAGTCAATGAGGTTCCATGACTTGGATAAATGCAAAACTTCATAGAGATGGTGGGGCCAGATTAAATGCTAAATTTTATGAGGGAAAAATATATATGCATATTTTATTTGTAAAATAATTATACATAGTTTTAATAAGAGTGTTGGCACTGCCAACGTTTTTATATGAATTCTCTCTTAATATAGGTTACAGTAATTTCTTTTTTATTATTACACATGATTTAACAGATTTTACTTTGTGAATTACCTATGAAACTGTCATGGTTTCTACTCCAGTGCTTTTAATGTCTGTGTGTGCTCTTCTTGCATCATTTTTATACCATGGCATCATGCTGTCAAGCACGCAGTGTCAGGTCTATTTTTGAATGAAACTTTAAGCATGGCAGTTATCAAAGGTGTCAGAGGTATCCCTGTGCTATTTGTAGCTTAGAATAAACCAGATGCATTTAGGTTCGGGATTAGCTTGATTACTACAATCTCGTGTAAAAGAATGTTCAAATAAAAATAACCTCCTGTAGTTATGTTCAAAAGGTCTGGGAAATCAGCAATATTCACTATTGTTTACTATAAATCAGAAACTTCCTACACATACGATACTTTTCCATTGATATTTTCATAACATAACTGAATTGAAAATCTGTATTATTGTTCTGCTACCCTACATAGATATATATTGGTAAAAGCTATTCCTTCACTCAGTTATAATGATGTCAAGAATTACAAAATTGTTTATACATCGTAGAATGGCTGGAAAAGGCAGAGAAGCCAATCAGTATTTTTTTTATCTTGATATGAATCCCAAATTGATCTCATGATGATGCTTGTGCCAGTTGTTGTTTTTCTTTCTGAGTAGTTTGTGTGCAGCTGTGGACTTTGTAGTAGACACAAGTAATATATATATATAATATATATATATATATATATACAGTATATATATGTTAGGGTAGAGTGGTCGTGTTAGTTCACAGATGTAAAATAATGAATATTGCAATATTTGGTGATACCTTTTTTATTGGACTAATAGTCTTTTTTATTAAATGAGCTTTTGAGAGGTTCGGCCTCCCTTCATCAGGTTGAAAACAATACTTATAATATAAATCTTTAAAGTGTAAGTAAAGTTATGGACAAAACTATACATGTATTTTACATTTATAAAGCATAAACCTAAACTTAAACACTGAAATATAGAAACGATTTTGGGATCAGGAGTTCTCACCTCTTAATCCAACAGCCCTGCTCCCCCTTCCATTCTGTGTACAGACTCTTCCTATAAAGAGAGAAAAGATCTCTCCTCCCCCTCTCCTATCTGAAAAGCCTGTTTATAGCCCTGAACAAGGGCAGAAAAGACCTGTCCTGCAGATAAGAGCTTTTTTCAACAACCTGTATTGTGTAGAGAAAAGTCAGTTAAAGGAGGGGGCATGTCTCTGGCCATAGCAGGAAACTCTTTCACTGAAACAATGCAGTTACAGAGGGATAGCAAGCTCTGCTTCTTAATCGATTTATTGCTTGACAGTAGGTAAATAGAGCTTTATTTATATACAGGGTTTACTTACACTTTAATAATAGCACACATTATTCCTAGTAATGTTTTTTCCCTTGTTTTGATAATATGGTGAATAACATTTTTATATTCTTGTGTGTTTTTCTTTTTAGGAAAAAGACCACATCAGTGTCAAATATGTAAAAAAGCATTTAAACATAAACATCATTTGATAGAGCATTCACGTCTGCACTCTGGAGAGAAGCCGTATCAATGTGATAAATGTGGCAAACGCTTCTCGCACTCTGGGTCTTATTCACAACACATGAACCACAGGTATTCCTACTGTAAAAGGGAGGCAGAGGAAAGGGAGGCAGCAGAGAGAGAGGCACGTGAAAAGGGTCATTTAGAACCCACAGAGCTACTGATGAATCGAGCATACTTACAAAGCATAACTCCTCAGGGCTACTCTGACTCAGAGGAAAGAGAAGGTATGCCGAGAGACAGAGGAAGTGAATTAGAGCATGAAAAGGAAGGGGAAGACGTTTATGATAAATTGAGAAGGCAAGTTGGTGATGAGGAGTTTGAAGAAGAGGAAGAGGAGAGTGAAAATAAAAGCATGGATACAGATCCAGACACAATTAGAGATGAAGAAGAGAATGGTGACCATTCAATGGACGATAGTTCGGAAGATGGTAAAATGGAAACCAAATCAGATCATGAAGAAGAGATAATGGAGGATGGCATGTAATTAACTACTGCATTTTAAGCTTCCTATTTTTCCAGTAGTATTGTTACTTGCTTGAAAACACTGCTGTGTTAAGCTGTCCATGCACGTGCCTGATGCTTCCAGGAAGCCTGTATAGATGAACTGAAAGGGGGCGGTTCTGCCAAACATCAAATAAAGTTTGAGTTGGTTATTGTGAAAAAACTGTATTATGCAAAATTTTTGTACAGTATTAAGGCCTAAAAACTGTGTGGTTCAAGAGACTAAACCCTGTGTAATAGCATTTATACTTTAAGCACAAAATAGTTAATTGTACGAATTGCACTCTACTTATATATCACTACAAAGTAAAAAGAAAAAAGAAGATATTTCTAATTTATATTAATACATTTTAAGAAAGTGCCCGCGCTGTCGTACATCAGTGTTACTATTCCACTTTAATTTATGGTGCTCGCACAACAGTACATCAGTATTATGATTCCTTCACTCTATTCTTTGTTCTTCATTATTTCCCAGTTTCATGATAAAGTAACCACACAATTTTAGGCCTCAATTTTTTTTATTTTTAATTTTTTTATTTTTTTATCGCGAAAGGAACATAAAGTGACAATGTGTGAAATGGATAATAAAGAAGTCTTAAAGGTGTCCAGATTTTGAAGGAAAAAGGATGAAGGAAAATAAAGAAAGCCTTTGTAAGGTGGTTTTATGAAGAAAAAAAAAAGCCTTATATGCAAACCTTTTAATCTGTGTGTTTCTGCAAGTGCCATCCTTGTATAGTGTTAAGATGGTAACATGTGTTACCAATTCACCAGCTTCAGTGTTAAGCTCACCCTGTTCTTTGAACACCCATGTCAGTATTAGAAGAATAGGCAGCAGTTCCTTAGTTTACATATGTTTGTGCAATTTTTTTCCTGTATTTTTTTTGTTTATTAATTTTGTCAGTATTTACACCAAACCTTCTTTTTCCTTTTTTTGCAAGAATTTTTTTTTTTTTTTTTTTTTGCATTCATTTAATTTTAGGTCAAAATAACATTTTATTTATGTGGCTCATTTTATATTTCCTAATTTTATTTATTTCATACTGTAGTGTACAGTATTATAGTTCTTCAATATAGATATATTTTAGTATAAAAGGAACATGACCTTGATCACTTGGGCAAAATTTTACGTAAAGAAAAGAGCATTTATTGTGTTTTGGAACATTAATTGTGAAATGCAATTTTTTTTTTCAGTTTTATTATTTTATTTTATTTTTTTTTGTTTTTGTTTTCTTTCTTTTTTTTTCCAATTACTGGAAATTCCAAATTTGGGAACTTTTGATACGATCTTGTGAAAACACTGTATTTTCAACTGAAAATTCCACTTTCTTCATCTTGTTTTTTAGCTAAAAATATAAAAAAAAGAGGGACTGTTAAATACAATGTATGATACCATGACGAAAAAAACTTTCCTGAATTGTCTTTGTAAAAGTATTATTGAATTTTCAATTTGTAATTTCTCTTGAAAATGACCATGCTCGAATAAAAATGTAGCCAAACCTAGACAGAGTGAGTGACTGCTTGAAAGTAATGTGTCTCTGAAATGTTGTCCAACACAAACAGTAGTAATGTGTTTCTTGCTATACATGGTCTGCAGAATGATAAAAAAAAGATACATTTGTATTGTTAAAGCATATTCTGAAGTCAGCCATCTAGCTACTAGAAATATTTTATCAGTTTAAAGAAGATGGGCATTTGAAATACATTTTGGGGGTTGTTCACTAAAGTCCGAATTGTTGCGTATAGGTGTAAATTTGCCAGATAAAGACAGTTGCAATAGGCTGCTACTGTCGCAGTCGCGTCTTTATAATGAGAATATTGTCACAGTCACGACTTTATTATGGGAAAATTGTCACAATCTTATCTTTAAAAATTGTCGTGACTTTACAGTGGGGAAACTGTCGTAGATTTGCTATGGGAATCCGCTGTTTGAGAATTCAACAGTCGACATCGCACCTTAGTGAATAACCCCTTTGTCTTGATTGGATAACGTATTTAAATATTGATTTTTTTTTTTTTTTTAATTGTGAGAATATTTTAGTAGAACTTCATAAGAAAGGAAATATATGAATGTAATAAAGTTGTCTTCTCAAAAACCCTTAACATATCAATGTAGTAGGAAGCTAGAACACACCAACTGCATATCTTCAAGGAAAGTAACTGACTGCATAATCAAGAAAGCACTTAATAAAGGTCCCAATGAGTGATCTAAATGTTGTAGTAAAATCCCCATACCTTTAAAAAAGTGGTGAGTGCCTCCTTTTATACACATATACATATATGTTGTTGTAGGAAGAAATTACCTTAGGACTCCATCATATGTCCTCAATAAAAAATCCACAGTGACACACCTGTTCTAACATTTTTATTAGAAACAATGTTGTTGAACAAAAATTATATCAAATGACAGGCTAAAACTGTTTATTTAAGCAACCAAACAAAACTGAACAATGATCGTCTGTTTTCAATATGCTCATCAGGGTAATAGTATGACAACTCCTATTTACATTTATAAACACCAGTATGCAGTTATATACAGAAAATGTTATGTCAATATGTTTTCTTTAATAGTTATAGAAAAATAAAGTATGCTTGATCTTTTCATAAATCTAAGGTTTATTTTACCTTTAATGGTCACTATGTTATTCATACTCATGCAGCGACCAGTAGAGTATAGGTGATACCTTTTATTGGGTTACAGAATAGATAGTAAATGAAAGCTTTCCAGACAACTTAGGTCTCTTCTTCAGGCATTCTTCTTCATCCCATGCCCGAAGAAAAGACCTAAGTAGTCTCAAAAGCTTACATTTACCATCTATTCAGTTAGATAAAAGGTATCCCCTATATTCAACTTGTCTCTGCTAATATCTATGGCTAACATGGTGCTACACTCTACTGCCTCATACACATGCAGATACAGTTATATACTGTAGTTCTTTTGGCTACAGTTGCTTCTAAAGCTTCATGTTTCTCTCCCTCATACTGAAAATACAAAGGAATAATTTATCATGGGACAATATGAGAAAATGAGCATACACCTTCCCATAATAGCCAAGGTATCACCTAGCCATGCTGCAATAGTACAAAATAGCATATGCCTTCTTCCAGGAACAAATTATGCCTGGTTTAATGAGATCTAATGGCCCATATCCAATCAAAGCTTTCTAAACAATGAAACATGACAATATATCATTGCATTTTTTATATCACACGTGTTTTAAGGAACAAGATATCCCCAAGCTCTACTTTTCGGGGATCCTAGTTTCTTAACTATGCCGGTAAGGTGAACATCCCAAATATACAAAATTACTAATGAAATCTATGTATAGTACAGGCAAGAGGCAACAAGTCAAGGGTTGCACAATATAAAATGCAAAAAATCAAACATAAATGTTGCTTACTTTGGCCAGAACTACCTCTACTATTATAGGAAGTAATGTTGTTTAGCCTGCCAAATATTCTAATAAATTAGACATCACAAATCTCTTTCATCTCTATAAACATGCCGCCGTGTTTATTGCAACAAAACGTAGCAGTAAAATATCTCTTACATTTTTGAGAGATCATTCATTATGATCTATACTATCAAGATCAAAATACCACCACACATGCAACAAAATATACTAAATATGAAAAAAGTAATTTTTTTGCTAGTATGGATAGATGTATTTTTGGAAATCCTATGACTGGATGTGTTTTGTTCTTGTCAAAAAATGCCCTTCAGCTGGGTTTCTTAAATGGGCTGAGGCGAGATCATGTTAAGAGGAAAATCATCATATGCCCTTGAAAAATAAGCAGTAATATTAGTTAAATATATTTTAGTGGGAAGGACTGGCCAACTGGCCATGTTGTTTATAAGAATAGCCAAAGAGTCATCTAGGCATATTGTGTCTTTCCTGGGTAGTCAGGGATTCACCAAGAAATATAGCTCACTGTGTTACAAAAAGTGATCATTCACTTATTTCCAATAACTAAAGATTGAAGAATTTGCACTGTAATGGAAGAAGTTCTAATGTCTTCCCTCAATAGCAAGGTTACTGTAATAAGAGTAAATAACCTTGCATGTTCTAATACATTTTATTGAACAATGTAATAATTTCTTAGCACTACAATAGGAAACGAAAGTCAACGAAAATGAATGGCAATACATTTGGAAACAAAGTCAAAACCTGGAAGAAATGCAGTGCATCAACAATAAGAGGATGCCTATCACCTGAAATCAAATGAGTTATTAAATGTAATTCATTTTTTATTCAAATTTGGAAAATATGATAATGTGTACAAATGTAATCATTGGTTGCATTGAGCAATCAATCTTCAATCCAATAAGATTAGAAGAATAGAAGAATAAAATAAAATGAAAAATCGGGTCATCCAAGAGCACTACTTGCATGGGAATGGGGTTAATTGGTGGGTCTTCCTCACATCCTGCCTGATACAGTGTAGTCTACTTGCAAGACATTTTTTTATGATAGTGCACTCTTGTCTATTATGGGAGAAGCCATTAAATGTCTTGAGAAACACTTGGTTCTCCAGAATATTTTTCTTTTTTAATCTGCTATTAGTTTTCTCAAGGAAAAAAGTTTCCTGTCGTGTTAAATAGGAATTGTTGCTTGAGTTACACTGAAAAAATACAGACCTTCTCTTGTTTTAATTGTATTTTGCTTATCACAGGACCCAGCAGGAGAAAGTGACAGGTCGTAATAAGAACACAATAAAGTTACAAGCAAAACACATTGGGCCACAAGTACTAAGGCTAACGCCCTAAATATATTGTTTGTCTTTTGACAATGCTTCCTTATAGAGTAAATGAATGTGTCTGTAAAAGCAAATCTTGCTGGCTTTATCAATTCAGTGGAGGAATCAAGTACATATGAATAAGGAGCTATGAAAAGAAATTATGGACTTCGACAGGGAACACAAAGATGGCAGAACATTAGCTACTGCTGTTAAGAGAATGCTAAGGATTATTACTGTTGTTTTTTTTTTTATTATTATTTGATGCTAAAATGTATTCTATTTTATTATTATTATTATTATTTTATTCAGTGGTGCATTCTTCATGAATTAAAGTGTACTTTCTTACTACATTTCATCATGAAATCCACACTTCTTACAGCAGCATGTATGGAAGATCCAGGGAAAGTAACATTTTCTTGAAATAATCTACAATAATTCTAGGGACATTTTTGTAGAAAGAACATTTCAAATCTTTTTGTTCCATACTGTGCCTGAAGAAGAGACCTAAGTAGTGGGGAAAGCTTGTGTTTACCATCGATTCCGTTAGCCAATAAAAGGTATCACCTATACTCTACTTGTCTCTACAGACTACCCAGCATGCCTTGGTTATACAGACTTCCCAGCATACCCCAGTTATACAGACTAGCCAGCATACTTTAGTTATACAGACTACCCAGCATACCCCAGTTATACAGACTACCCAGCATGCCTTAGTTATACAGACTTCCCAGCATACCCCAGTTATACAGAAGAGAACTAAGTAGTGTGGAAAGCTTGTGTTTACCATCGATTCCGTTAGCCAATAAAAGGTATCACCTACACTCTACTTGTCTCTGCTTATGTCTAATGCACTCATAGTTAATAAAAAGTCTGATGGTGGTGGTGGAAAATCATTTCTTGTCAAGACAAATAATCCCATGTGTCCTCTGAGATGATTTCATATGTTAATCCCTAAAAAAAGTTTACATTCTTCTCTGATGTAAACAACTTTAGTAAAAGTAAACTCTTACATTTTCTTAATTTATTAGCACTTCTCTGGACTTTTTTTTCTAACTCTATAATTGTTAATCCACAGGCAGTTTTAAATAGGGTCTATTTACCACAGTGCAGTTTTTCCTAGTATAGGAACACCCGAGCAGGAGTAGCAGAACAATACAGGCAGTAAAGGAGACTACTAAAGAGAGAGCAGGAACAAGGCATAAACGTGAAACAGAACATAAGAGATCAGAGCTCAAACAGCAGCAAAAGCAGATAATCATCAGCAAGTACTGCCATGCTGAACAACCCAGACGCTCTGGCGCTGTGCCAGCTATTTAAATCCCCCCTTGGATTGGAGGAGGGGCAGAGCACAGAAGAACAAACCATAGTTGTAAGCTGGTAACACGCCATTTTATTACAATAATTTTTGCATATTCAAAAAGAGATTTTATTAGAGTTTTTAAAAAGAAAAAATACAACAACATAATCTAAACAACCAACCAAAGATACAGAATCTTCCAAAGATTTATCCAGAATATTGCAAGATTTTTCTATACAGGTATGGGTGGAGATTAATTAGCTTGTTTAAATGGAATCTAGCCTTGAATATAGGGCATCCTGCAGTTCCAAAAGGGCCAGTAATTTATTTATGTTTGCCTGGGTCAACCCAAATCAATCAACCCGATTTCCTCCTCCTAATTGCATTAGACCAGGAATACTTAATCCAAAGATAATTGTTATACTTATTTAATGCACCAGGCTTAAACGATCCACTTTTGCATACTTCGCTAGTGAGAGACTCATATCTTACAGGATACATGAATACACTTAAAAGCATTTTTGTTTAAATGTAATGTCTCTTTAAGTAGTATTTAGTTTGATATGATGAAAGAATCAGCATTCTATACAGTTAACATGGATTTGGATAAAACAACATGTCAGCACTGTTGACTTGCACAGAACAGCAAATTCCAATGATAATCACAGCAGTGATTTGACTCATTTGAGAAACATCTAGGAGCTCTGATTTTATTGCTGAGAAATATCTCGTCATTTGATCTTTCATTTCATCTAAAAACATCCCAGAACCTTTACAAATGGCATATTTTGGTTAACTATTAAAGACTGTTGTGGCTTGACAACTGTAAATTGAAAATGAAATAAACCCATAGATGAAGATTCCTTCTTGTAACAAGCAACAAATAGTAGTATTCTTCAGAAAATGAACAGTCTGACTCTTTCAGATCTCAATGGATTTCAAACTAGGGACCCTGGGTTACACTGTCAATGATTTGGAATCTCATTGTTAGAAAATATAGAAAAACACAACATACTTAACATACAAAGCCAAGGGATATGAATGGCTGCTCAAATCCTGAATAAAGTGAAAAACATACCGGGTGTGCAAGTGTGTGGGCGGGTGATCAGGAGCAGGATGGTCCCAAATCCAATGGTTGTATGCACAAAACGAAGAATCTCCGGAACTCCGAGTAAATAAAATCAATAATTTTATTATCGCATTTAAAAGCCCATGTGGGAGTCACAAAATAAAAAGTAGGTGGCACCTACGCGTTTCAAGCCGTAGCTCTTAATCATGGTGTCATCTTCGTTTTGTGCATACTTAACATACAAGATTTGTCTTTAATATTGCAAGACTTGGGTTGAAGCAGTGGAATAAGTAGTCATTTAGAATGATGCGATTTATCAAAAGTCACAAATTCTTGAGTATAGTAGCTATGTAGAAGCTTGAAGAATAATAATATCTGTCTACAAGTAGTGATATTGACGATTGTTTGGTATAGGTAAGAGGCATTTGGTTTTTGCAATTCACAGTCACCAGTAGTCTAAAATGTTCTGTAGCCTAGTGATTCCTTTCCCTCACTTTTTCATACTTCACATAAATGATTACCCACATGTCTTTGCTTAGCTCTCCATGCTGAAATATATTTATAAACTTTCCCCTACAACTTAGAGCCAGAATCTACCCCTGCACTACCTGTTTAGCCCCTTTAACAATTTTAAGCTCAGATGATTAAAAAGCTTAGTCTTCATTCTGACGTTTTCATTTTTATTGATCAATAAAATTTTCAGAATAAAAAAAAAAGTTGCAGCTGCCAAGCTTCAAACCAGAAAGTTAAATGGACCACTATCATTTTACCAGTGTTAAAGGTGAGCAGTTATATTAGGATCAGCCTTGCAAACTGCATTTCAGAAATCCAGGAACAATTTCTCCTTCTTGTATCCCATTGTGGACGCGCACACCAACATGTTTTTAAACCATTTAAAAAATACCATGAAAAAAATGAAAATATATATGATTAGAATCAGCTTTACTGAATCAATTGAGCTCTGTTTTCAAATATTACATTTCAAAATTATATTTGTATATACTGTATATATATATATATATATATATATATATATATATATATATAAAAGTTAGGGTAGAGAGGCTGTGTTAGTCCACAGATGCAAAAAAATGAGTATTGCAGTATTTTGTGATACCATATTTTTTGGACTAACAGTCTTTTTAAATAAACAAGCTTTTGGAGGGTTAATTTTTTGAACCAACCTGAGGAAGGAGAATTAACCCTCCAAA